>CM038464.1:84341166-84592886 GCA_021464415.1 Lonicera japonica | reverse complement strand
ATAAAAATAGGTTTGTCGCGCAACAAACCCCCCCGGAGTAGTTTCGGGTGCTCGGGTGTGTCCTGGACTCCAAAAATAGTAGTCTCGTAGGTCGTTAGGGTTCTTGCGGGGGTCACGGATCGGGGTGTCTACAATTGTACTTTATTTACTTTTTCATTTTGGGTAACCTGTTTACCATTTGTTATATGTCTTTGACGGAATGCTGGCGTGTCACGTTAAATTGCTATGTGGCCGTTAAATTGCCAACTCAACATTAAATGAAAAACAAAAAAACATATTTCAATTAAAACTTAGAGAGAGAAAGTACAAAAAAACCATACCTGAGGATAATGGACTAGAAATCTATGCTTAAACCTTCAAATCAAACAATGGCTCAATTAGATCTAAATACAAACATGAGAAGAAACAACCTTTCTTCATTATCTTTAATTTCCAGAGATTTTCTCGGGAAACAAACGGGGTAGATTACATAGCACGGAGAATTACGGGAAATTCAATAATTTCAGCGATATTCTCATGAAATTCCATATATTACAATACATCATAAAAACTTGAAAGTAAAACCGCTCTGTTCGATAACTAAGAAAATGCCACAAAAGTAGATATTTCTTAAGAAACAAACAGGGTAATGTACAGAGGAGGAAGTATTACCGAGAGTTTAATAGATTTTCGGTCCATTATTTGATTTTGTTTGATTTGTCTCTCTAAGCATATATTTTAGTTCATTATCCTTAACTAGGGTTTTTCTATGCTTTCTGTTGGTCGGATTTCAACCCTAGAGGGGGGGTGAATAGGGTTTAAAAAGTTTAATGCGGAATTTTAAAAACTTTTCGAAAATAGTTTAAGTAAAACAAATTTGCTAAACAAATTATCAAGGAATGCAATCAAATAAGCAAACAAGCAAATAAACAATCTCAAGCAAACAATAATGTAGCAAGTAGATAATAAGATTGAGTTAGAAAGATTGAACCGATTTGAAGTCCAAGACGTTTTGTCCACACGGTTTTGGTTTACCAAACCATAATCCGCGCTCGGTTAGTTCCCCGAGAATTTCCACTAATTCCAATCTTCTTTCGGGTGAAGATAAAACCACTACAAGTGTTGTTGTCTCACTACACTCTTTACAAATATTGCTTGACCACAATATTCACACAAGACTCTCTCTTGCTAACCTTGTGAGATTTACCTCTCACAATATCTAGACAAGAATTTACCTTCTTGTTTTCCTATGAGATTTACCTCTCACAATTTGAATACAAATGATTGGTGATTCACACCAATTAACAACAACTCTCAAGTGTTTAAAGAATACAATTGAAGCTCACACTAGAGTTACTTGTTTGATCAAGTTTATAGCTCAATAAGAATGATTGATCAAAAATAATTTCTTGAATCTTTGAATAATGAAGATAGATGAAGTAGAGAGTATAAGAGTGATTCAAGTTATGTAAAATGAGTCTTGGAAGTCATATTATATAGTCCCAAAAGTGATATAGCCGTTTGAGAGGTTTGGTGGAAGTTTTGTACCAAAAATAGTAAAAAAATCGAAATCCAACGGCTATATTTTGGTCATCAGTCGACTGAGCAAGGCTCCTTAGTCGACTGAGTGACCATCAGTCGACTGAGCAAGCCCATCAGTCGACTGATGACCTCTGCTGGTCAGTTTTGCAGACAACAAATTTTTCCCGACTTGTTTTGATCATATCTCATTATCCAGCCGTTGGAACTTGATGAAATTTTGTATATAAGTACTATAATGTGTTATCTAACTTCTGTCAAAATTTCATAATGATCGGAGTCGGGGAAGGCCTCCAAAAACTGTTAGATTAGAACTGCCCAAAAAAACGGAGCGAGTCTAGAAAGGGAAAAATAAACATTTTTGCAATTAAGTTCCAAAATCAATTTTGATGCTTGGGATAGGTTAAAAATAAGTTTCTAAGACTCCCAAATATGTTTTTGTATCAAAATTCATTCATATGAATTTATAGTGAATTTATTTCAAAACCGGTTTTTATAAGAATGATGTTTTGAAATGATTTTGATTCAAACTTGGTTTTGATCAATCTAATATATGATATATCAATATATATGAGCTATATAATCAATCAATGAAGAAACTTTACATCAATCCTAAGCATACACTCAATTACCGAATATGTGAGTCTTCGAATGCTTTGATTTGATTCTTCAACTTGATTCTTCTCTTGAAGCTTTTCCATATGATCCTTGATCTTGATCTTCATGGATTTGTATTGCTAGCATGTGAGTGATAAGGTTGTTCTCTTGCTAGTCCAATGCTACGTTGACTTGATCGAATATTGATTCCATTGATCCTTGTCATGCTTCCTTTGAGCAATCATGCTATTCTTGATTTTTCAAATAAGAAATCTATAATCTTAAATCAAGAACATGTTAAATTACACATGATTAAATTATTGTTATTATCAAAATAAGATTAAGACCTTCTAGGTCAACAATCTCCCCCTTTTTGATGATGACAATAAATTAATGTGTGTTTTCAATGACAAGCATAAATAGCATATGAATAAATGATATATGCTCCCCCTTAATTTATGCATAGATAAAATAAAATATTATTAAAAGCATTGCAAACATTTGAGATAGTTTTAAAACCAATAAAACAATTTTGATCTCAAATAAGGTTTTCAAAAGAAAACAATTATCAATGTTAAAGACATAAAGCAATTAATAGTCTTACCAACATTGATTGCCACCAACACACATTTTCTCCCCCTATGGCAACATCAAAAAGGACCAAGGCCACGGAGAGAAAATGGTAGCTCCAAGAGTGCTTCATCGATGAGGGAATGATTTGTATGCCTCCTCATCTTTTGCCATAAGGCAAAGGTGTGCCATCTCTTCATCACTCGACTCGATATCGGATTCGTCTTCATCCGATTCGCTTGAATGCCCTTTAAGAGCATCTTTCAACTCTTGTACAATTCTTCCTTCTTTGCTCTCTTCTCCTTTCTTCTAACGGACAATTCGTCTTGTAGTGTCCCGGTTCATGACAATGGAAGCATTTCCTTTCCTCATTGTCAACTTTAGGATGAGTTGATCTATCATTGACATTCTTTGAGGATGAGGGATAGTTGTTGAGCTTCCCTTGAGAGAATTTCTTCTTTGCTAGGAATTTTTCAAATTTCCTAGAGATGAGGGCCATGTCTCCATCTCCTTTTCCACCTTTTCCTTCATTTGGCTTTAGAGCGAATATTGTCATAGGATTTGCTCTCCCTTCTCCTTCTTCTCTTGCCAATTCCTTCTCATGGGTTTTGAAAGAACCCAATAGTTCATCCATGCTAAGCGTTTTGAGATTCTTAGCTTCTTGAATTGCCGTCACCTTAGGCCTCCACATCTTTGGAAGAATCCTAAGTACTTTTCTAATCTTCTCTTCATTTGAATAAACCTTGCCAAGAAGGTCCAAAGCGTTAGTGAGAATAGAAAATCGACTATACATGGAAGCAAGTGATTCGTTAGGCTCCATCTTAAACAATTCATAGTCATGGACAAGAATATTAATGTTGTCCTCTTTGACTTGAGAAGTTCCCTCATGGGCAACCTCAAGCTTGTCCCAAATCTCTTTTGCGGTTTTGCAACTTGAGATTTTGTTGTATTCATCCATAGACAAAGCACAATGTAATGAATTTAAAGCTTTAGCATTGAATTGAACTTTCCTAATATCATGCTCATTGTACTCGGATATTGACTTAGGGATAATGTTTCCCCTTTCGTCGGTTTTTGTGATCTCATAAGGTCCAACAAGTGTGACCTTCCATTGTTCAAAATCGTTAGCTTGTAAAAATGTGCACATACGATTTTTCCAATAACTATAATTTTTGCCATCAAACAATGGCGGTCTATAAATTGAAGCACCTTCGGAAAGGCCGGTTCCTTGATAAAAATACATGATCGAGGACTCTAAGATTGTGAAATCAAAAACAAGAGTACACCCTCTGATACCAATTGTTGGTCGGATTTCAACCCTAGAGGGGGGGTGAATAGGGTTTAAAAAGTTTAATGCGGAATTTTAAAAACTTTTCGAAAATAGTTTAAGTAAAACAAATTTGCTAAACAAATTATCAAGGAATGCAATCAAATAAGCAAACAAGCAAATAAACAATCTCAAGCAAACAATAATGTAGCAAGTAGATAATAAGATTGAGTTAGAAAGATTGAACCGATTTGAAGTCCAAGACGTTTTGTCCACACGGTTTTGGTTTACCAAACCATAATCCGCGCTCGGTTAGTTCCCCGAGAATTTCCACTAATTCCAATCTTCTTTCGGGTGAAGATAAAACCACTACAAGTGTTGTTGTCTCACTACACTCTTTACAAATATTGCTTGACCACAATATTCACACAAGACTCTCTCTTGCTAACCTTGTGAGATTTACCTCTCACAATATCTAGACAAGAATTTACCTTCTTGTTTTTCCTATGAGATTTACCTCTCACAATTTGAATACAAATGATTGGTGATTCACACCAATTAACAACAACTCTCAAGTGTTTAAAGAATACAATTGAAGCTCACACTAGAGTTACTTGTTTGATCAAGTTTATAGCTCAATAAGAATGATTGATCAAAAATAATTTCTTGAATCTTTGAATAATGAAGATAGATGAAGTAGAGAGTATAAGAGTGATTCAAGTTATGTAAAATGAGTCTTGGAAGTCATATTTATAGTCCCAAAAGTGATATAGCCGTTTGAGAGGTTTGGTGGAAGTTTTGTACCAAAAATAGTAAAAAAATCGAAATCCAACGGCTATATTTTGGTCATCAGTCGACTGAGCAAGGCTCCTTAGTCGATTGAGTGACCATCAGTCGACTGAGCAAGCCCATCAGTCGACTGATGACCTCTGCTGGTCAGTTTTGCAGACAGCAAATTTTTCCCGACTTGTTTTGATCATATCTCATTATCCAGCCGTTGGAACTTGATAAAATTTTGTATATAAGTACTATAATGTGTTATCTAACTTCTGTCAAAATTTCATAATGATCGGAGTCCGGGAAGGCCTCCAACAAACCGTTAGATTAGAACTGCACAAAAACGGAGCGAGTCTAGAAAGGGAAAAATAAACATTTTTGCAATTAAGTTCCAAAATCAATTTTGATGCTTGGGATAGGTTCCAAATAAGTTTCTAAGACTCCCAAATATGTTTTTGTATCAAAATTCATTCATATGAATTTATAGTGAATTTATTTCAAAACCGGTTTTTATAAGAATGATGTTTTGAAATGATTTTGATTCAAACTTGGTTTTGATCAATCTAATAATGATATATCAATATATATGAGCTATATAATCAATCAATGAAGAAACTTTACATCAATCCTAAGCATACACTCAATTACCGAATATGTGAGTCTTCGAATGCTTTGATTTGATTCTTCAACTTGATTCTTCTCTTGAAGCTTTTCCATATGATCCTTGATCTTGATCTTCATGGATTTGTATTGCTAGCATGTGAGTGATAAGGTTGTTCTCTTGCTAGTCCAATGCTACGTTGACTTGATCGAATATTGATTCCATTGATCCTTGTCATGCTTCCTTTGAGCAATCATGCTATTCTTGATTTTTCAAATAAGAAATCTATAATCTTAAATCAAGAACATGTTAAATTACACATGATTAAATTATTGTTATTATCAAAATAAGATTAAGACCTTCTAGGTCAACACTTTCTCTTTCTAAGTTTTAATTGATCCACAAGCATTGTGGATTGAGTGATCGTAGAGAGAGCTTCAAGCATTCTCCTTTGCCGGCGCCTTGATCTTCAGAACGAAGTTGTTAAGATGAAAGAAGCAATTTTCAATGAAAGATTTGAGGAGGTGCTACCTCCTATGACCGACGGAGCGAGGCTGTGGAATTTGAGGACCAGGCAAGTTGCTTGCAAAGCTAGAGCTAAAAGAAAACAACAATGGCTGCTTTCTCTCTCTAACTTTTAATTTATTTAATTTTGTTTTATTTTTGTTAAAGAATAAAAAAAGAAATATCTTTTTTTGTTTTTAATTTAATGTTGAGTTGCCAATTTAACTGACCATGTGGCAATTTAACGTGACACGACATCATTCCGTTAATGGCTTCTAACGGATGGTTAACGGGTTACCCAAAATGAAAAAGTAAATAAAATACAATGTTTCTAATGTCGGAAAAATTGTACATTACCCAAATTGTAAAAACAGATAAAGTACATTGTATTTTTTTGGTAATTGACCCAATAGAAAATTTTGTTACTCTTTTTGTTACTTTTCAAATCTCATAATTTGTGTATATATATGTGTATTTGTTATAATTTATTGGTATAATTATATTACATGAATATACAAAACAGCCCCAAAACCAAAATTCGCCTATAGCCTCTCAAAACTCAGGACTGGCCCTGAAGTCAAGAGAGGCATATTACACATAATGAAATAATCAATAGAAGTCTCGAATAAAACAAACTTAAGTCAAGAGGGGCATATTACACATAATGTAATAATCATAAAAAGTCTCAATTAAAAGAATCAATGACAAACTTTGTGTGGGATATTGAAAAATAGGGTTAATTTGTTTCGAAATTTTTTTTTTGGTAAAAGATTCAGGAAATAATATTTTTGTAAATTAAGAGCCTATATTTGACCAAACTTCAAAAAGAATGTAAAGTTAACTTTGTAATATATTTTTAAATTGTATTTAATTTTTTTTCTATGGAATCATGCAAAATTAAGTTTGCACTACATGTTTTTTAGCATATTATTATAAATAAGTGTTTAATTAATGGTGCTTTAGAATAATTTTAACAAATTACATATTCAAAACTTATTTATTAATGAAATGCTCATAATAATTTTTTCGGAGTTATGCAAAGTTAAGTTTGCACTCCTTATTTTCTAAAACATTATTATGTATTTGTATTTATTTGACGTTGTTTTAGAGTTTTATGAATGAAACATAATAATATACTTGTTAAAAAAATATAAACACATCATGCAAAATAAATTTGTATTAATTTTTTTTATTGCAAAGTTAAGTTTGTACTCGGTCAAAACTCTTATTTTAAAACACAATATAATTGATAAAAAAAGCCCTTATTTTAGAATGATAATGATATTGTCACACTATTAATGACTATTCGTTAGTTTTGTTGCGAAAGTATTGTCACACAAGACCTTTTAGCTCATTTTCAGAATTTTGAGGCAATTTGTTATGCTTCCATTTAAAATAATTAGCGTTATTATATTTTGAATTTTTTTTACAACAAACTCGGTGTTTAGTCTATTAATATATATATATATAATATATATATATGTATATGGGTACATTTCTTTGATTGTTCACACTATTAATGACAAATGTGTCCATTTCAAGAATTAATACACTAATCTTATTTATCAAAAGTTATTATCTTTATTTGTGACAATGTGTAAATATAAAAAGAAATATATGTATAGTTTTGAGAAATTTTTTTTTTTCCTTAATTATAGCAAAATATAGATCTATAATTTGTTAAAAGCAAAGAAAAATATGCATATATAATGCTCTAATAGTGTTGAGGGGACCAATTACTAATTACTAATTGTACATGTATATTATATATATTTATACAGTTCATTGTGTGTACAGTGAATTATGTATTAGTTTTGTTAATAAAAATAGAAGAAAAAGTTAGAAGATGGAGTGAGGTTTTCTATGAATCTGTTTCCTTTCAAAGCCATAATTAAATATGTGAATTGTACACAATCTCTCACGATCATTTTATACTCGTATATATCTGTTTTCCAATATATCAAACTTATTTATTTTCTCTCCTGTTTATTTTACTCTCCCTCTCTCCCTCTCTTCTCTAATAAAAGACTTCTAATTATATATGTTGTTTCATTTAATTACATTTCTCAAGGTAATATTATTTACTAATTTAATATTATTTATTAATTTTATGTGATTTAACTCTTTAAATTATTGTCAATAGATTTGTTTTAATTAAGAAAAATTATGTTTTCTTTTTTTTGTTTAGATTGTATTATTCGTTTGAATTGTTTGCCCATACCAAGTTTTATTGTTCAAAATATACATATGGATGAAAAAAAAAGTTAGAAGAGTTTATTCAATTTCAAAAATATGCTATATATAAATTTGTTAAGAAGAAATATGGTTCATGTGAAAATTCAAATATTGGAAATTTAGATAAATTATTTATTTATATAAAAAAATTCCACTTCAATAATTTCATCTGGTGCCCTACTAATTATTTACCGCCACTGAGAGAAGTTAGTAGGGTAGCTACCTATGCGCTTTACCTGCCTCTCTGATACAATTTGCGGACAAGAGGGGTAGGAAGAATTAGGATTAAGTGGCTCTGTCATAAAATTTGTGAGTGTTTAGATTTTGGATAAAATTAAATATTTTCTTTATGATCTATTTTGCGCAGCTCATATATTGCACAAGTTTATATCTACTATTAAGTATTCTTAGAATTTTGTTAAACAATAATAATTATTGCTATTGTGGTAGCTCGAACGTTTTTTACTACTGATTTATATATTTTTAGTTCCCTCCAATTTTTCAATATTTATTCAATTTAATTGTTTGATATTTTTTTTCTTTTAATTAGGAAAGTCTACATCTCTTTTACTTTTCAATCATTCAACACATATAAGACATATAGGGGATCCAACAAATAGATAATAAATTTAAATTGAGTAAAAGAGATATACTCTAAAATTATATAAACATGAGTATCATGAAGATTGGGTCGAAATCTTTGTAACAAACATCACACATTTAAAGCTTTAGAGCCGAAATGTGTGAAGTTCAGTTTTGTTATTTTTTTTTTTTTTTGTGTGTGCTTTTTTTAGGCAAAACCAAAGCACTACTCGATTAGTTCCAAATCTTTAAATTGTCAATGTTCGACGTATAATTTGCAACAACATGTGCAAGATGATTACAATTAAGAGGGGAAAATAAAAAGTTAATGAGAACATATATATACTATAATAGAGTCAATATCTTATAGCACAATCCCTTATGTCTAACAATATATAATACTTGAGGCTATAAGTGCTTTTCTTGTACATGAGTGTAACATAATCGTTTGTTCAAGAACACCAAAGATGCATTGCCTTTCAAATGTATGTGATTTTTGGCGTATCTATTAAATTACAAAAATATTCTTCGAGTTAGTTTGATTCGAGTTTTGAGAATAGAATTTGCATATTTCATTCTCAAAAAAGTTTATTTCCTTTCTGGCATCTAAAATACCTTGCTAATGTTTGAATTAGATATGAATGCTCTTTTCCTGAAAGGTTGAATTACTTACTTTTATTACGTTTGGTTCAAACAAAAATAGGAATGTAATAAGTGGTAATTACAAAAACGTCCTCCTTTTTATAAAATTAGAAGATAATACTTAACAATTTTTACAATAATACGATTTAAGTTTTCAAGTTTAAATTTTATTATTAAATTATTTGTTAGGAACAATTTCATAACAAAAGAGATACTTCAATTTTTGGGGATATATAACAATATAAACTACATTTTCTTTTCCCAACAATATTTTCATACTCATGCGTAATGAATAACTATGCTATAAACATGAAAAATTGCTTAATTTTTTTTTCAAGGATATGGATTGAAAAAATTAAAAAACTTGTTGGTAAGTGATAATGATACTTTATTATTACCAAGAAAATTCAAAAGAGTGGGTTTTGAGTAGTCGTCTATTTCCACTCACTTAAGTTGAAGAATTTTAAAGGAATAATTCATTCTAGGAATGCATTATTCATAACCCAAAACTTGATCAAACATGAGAATCTTTCTAGAATGAAATGTTGCATTCCAAGAATGCTTTTAAAAATCGAATCAAATGAGCCTCAAAATTCGTTAGAAAATAAATAAAACTTGATTAAAAATCGAACCCGTGACTTTTTCATTTTCTTTTTTTGACTTAAGTATGATGAAAACATTGCTTCACTACTTAACCAAACAAAATCACATGTTGAAATGCTTTAAAAATCTATACAATGTTATGCACAATATCACACGTATCGCATATATTCTTGATTCTAGCCATTAATAATTCCTAGTTCTTATTTCTCAACTGGTCGACTTCTAATGCCATTCTAACTGATCCTTTTGTGTAATCCTCGTTATCTCATTATGAAACATGATCATTAAGATAATTCATTATTCTTCTTGTCAGATTGTAAAAATGCATTATTTTATTGTTAACTGTAATTTTTTTTTTCTAAGTTTCGCTAATGAGTAATAAAATATTGAAAAGTTTAGATATACAAGGAAATCTATATCGATTATCAATAGGGTCAATTACCATTTGGTTCTTGTCTAACTTTTTTTTTTTTTTTTTGGGATACAGTATATAAATATTTTAAAGCTTATGATCCCCCTAGTATCTGTCTTTGGCGAGAATTTAAATTCACATATATAGTACTTGAGTATATGTAATTTTTTGGTCACAAATACGCTATTCTCGGTCACAAAAGTCACGCATACAATATCTGTGACCGAGAGACCTCAAGCAAAGATAAGGTACTTTTCACCAAGAAATTTTGAGTGCAGATACAATATCTGTAATTCCTCGCAAGAGGAAGATATCAAAAATCAGGAACCACAAGCTTTAAAAAAAAAATAGGGACTGCGTTCTAAAGATACAGTTGAAATTACATAACTTATAAATATCATACAAGATCATGTAGAAAAAAATATTATTATTATTATTATTTATTTATTTATTTATGTTTTTTGAGTATTTTTTAGGTGCTCCAGAAGAATGAGAGAAAATTGGAGTTAAAATGGAATAGTTGGGAGCTAAATAGTGCCAAGGAGAAAAAGGGTGGAATCGTGCTATGTAGAAATAATTTAGTCTATTTAGTTATCCTTCAATTTCGTGAATCATCTAATTTAGGCATTTGGTTGTAAAAATAAATTATATATAAAGTTAAAAACTTAAGTTAATATCTAAGACATTAAATTAAAAAACGTAGAGAGATAGTTAAAATCGCATAACTTATAACTATTATACAAGTTTATCCAGAAAAAAATCACACAAATTTTTCAATGAAACAAAAAAAATTATAATTAAATAATAATAAATAAGATAATTTAGGCAACCAAACAAGCCTTAGTGTGTGAATATGCAGCAGGAATTCCAACTAGCCCAGTTGACAAGGGAGGTAGTTCCTTATGTAGCCCAGCCAGCCATGGAAGCAAACCATACACGTTGGCCCAAACCCAATCAGCTCACAAAATTAATGAGTTCTCTTTTTCTATTAGTTTTTCTTGTATTTGTTTGTTCAATTTATTTGGAGACCCTTTTCAAAAATAAAATAAAATATTTGTAGACTTTCAAGATTTAGATCTTTAATTTTATTCCTCATTTAATTCCATGTCAAATTAGTTTTACTTATATTTTGATTGTTAATTAATGCATCACATGATTAAGTAGATTTATTGCTAAAATTATGATGAGTATATTTGATTCATCTCATTACACGTGTTTATGCCGATCAAACTCTACTAATTTTAATGCTTCAATGCTAAAAATAATTTTTCTTATTGGACACTTATTTTAATTAACTAATATAAGATTGGATTCTCATTATAACTTATTAGATTTATCTTATGATTTGTTAAGAGCGAATATGTGTGTTTAATTTAATGAATATAGTTAATGTTTTGATCTTATAATGAGTTTGAGTGGGAAAAGAATCACAATTGACTTTAGCTTAAGACTATATAATGCCTTTCTGAGCGGACACAGGTGATTTGGAAACTCCTTACAAATAAAACCGTGAGGCTGTTTCATAAAAATATCACTATCCAACCCACGGTAAAAGAATACATTCTTATGTCCCCCAATTTCTACCATTTTTTCACGTCCAAGGAAATATTTGTCTAAACTATTACTGTTTTAGCAAGAGGGCTGAAAGTCTCCTCCTAATCTAATCCATATTGTTGAGAAAAAATAATTACAGTTATTATATTTTGAAATTGTTTTACAACCAACTCATTGTTTAGTCTACTAATATATATATATATATATATGTATATTAGTTTCATCTTTATATATATTTCTTTGATTGTTCACACTATTATTGACAAATGTGTCTATTTCAAAAGTTAATAGACTAATCTTATTTATCAAAAGTGATTGTCTTTATTTGTTGCAATTTGCAAATATAAAAAGAAATATATGTTAGGACATTTTTTTATAGTTTTGATAACAAAGAAATGTTTTCCTTTATTATAGCAAAATATAGATCTATAATTTGTTAAAAGCAAAGTAATATATGCATACATAATGCTCTGGGTGGAGTCCCAATTCTTTATTAATTAATTTCCTACAACTAACCATTTAACCATTTAAATTTTTTATTTTTTGGTTTTTCTCAATGTTAAGAAGAAAGTTAGTAGGATAGCTACATATGGGCTTTCCTCTCTGATAAATTTGCGGGCAGGAGGGGTAGGAGGGGTTAGGAGTAAATGACTCTATCATACAGTTGGTAAGTGTCTAGATTTTGATAAAATTAAATATTTTTTTTATAATTTTACACAGCTCATATGTCGCACGAGTTTATAATTAATATTAGGTATTCTTAGAATTTTGTTAAACAGTAATAATTATTGATATTGTGGTAGCTCAAACTTTTTTTACTATCGATTTGTATATTTTTAGTTCCCTCAAATACTTTAATATTTATCCAATTTAATTGTTTGATTTTTTTTCTTTTAACTAGGAAAGTCTACATCTCTTTTACTTTTCAATGATTCAACACATATAAGGGATCCAACAAATAGATAAGAAATTTAAATTGACCAAAAGAGATGTACTCTAAAATTATATAAACATGAGTATCATGAAGATTGGGTTGAAAACTTTGTAACAACCATCACACCTTTAAAGCTTTAGAGCCCAAATGTGTGAAGTTCACTTTTTTTGTGTTTTTTTTAGGCAAAACCAAAACACTAGCATTACTCGATTAGTTCCAAATATTTACATTGTCAATGTTCCACGTATAATTTGCAACAACATGCGCAAAATGATTACAATTACGAGGGGGAAATAAAAACTGAACAAGAACACATATGTACTATAATATAGTCAATATCTTGCAGCACAATACCTAAAGTCTAACGATACATAATACTCGAGGCTATAAGTGTTTTTCTTGAACTTGAGTGTAACGTAATCGTTTGCTCAAGAACACCAAAGATGCATTGTTTTCAAATATATGTGATTTTTGGCGTATCTATTAAATTACAAAATTATTCTTCCAGTTAGTTTGATTCGAGTTTTGAGAATAGAATAGGCATATTTCATTCTTAAGAAAGTTTTTTTCGTTTCTGGCATTTAAAACACCTTACCAATGTTTAATTTGGATATGAAATTTGAATTACGCACCTTCATTACATTTGGTTCAAACAAAAATAGGAATATAATAAGTGGTAGTTACAAATATGTCTATGAGAATTCGCAAATACGACCCCTGGGTCTCAATCCCGTGGTTGGGAGTCTAAAACGTCAGAACGGATTCCGTCGTTTCATTCACTTCATTTTATAGGGATAAGTGCTATTTTCTATTTCTAAATGCAAGTGGGTTCATTTAGAGCTGCCAGCACATTTTACGAGAAAATGTACAAAAAGTCCTCGTAGGGGTAAAGGCCATTGTAAGCCTTATCCCCATACGTTTGGTTTACGAAACTGCAATTCTTATAGGGTTCGGGAACTATGTTACGGTTTGGAAAGGTGTTAGGCACCCATTCCGCCTTTTCAGTCTCTAGTTGCTTATATATTTATTCTAAGTTGGAAAACTTAGATGCCTTTACTGATATTTTAATGCTTTCGGAAAATAACTCATGAACTTGGTTTTTTTGGACAAAAACGGGAAAAGGGATAAAAACCTTGTATTCCGTGATCCAATGTTTTGGTTTTGTCGAAATATGATTACTAGTGACAAAAGTTTATCTTATCTATTTTTGAAAAGAGAGTGATTCGGTATTATTTACTCAGATAACAACATCCATTATCTCGTTAGGTTAATTTTAGAAAAGATCGGATCTTATCGGAATTGATTTGATATGGAATTGAACTCTTGAGGAGAGTGTATCAGATACACTACAATCTATATGGAAAACAGAATATATCTGAATTTAATCCCTTAGTAATCTTTATTAGTCCGGGTTTTTGAAAAAGCAGTTTTACCCGGACGATAATGGTTTACTTCTTCTAATTTTGAAGATGATTTTATCAGGTTGTTTTGGAAATAAAATATCGATAACTTGACAACAAGTTTATTCAGCTATAAAGTGGACAGAAAAACACATATAACAAATCTACAAAATATCTCAAATGGAAGTAAATGGTTTCGGTTTATGTTGGTCCAAGCAAGCCAACTCCTTACTCACTTTTAGTACTCCCAAAAATAAAAAGTACGTATATATAGCAAACTCAAGTAGGCAATTTAAGCAAGTCTATAAAATACATTAAAATCTAGTTGTAAATATTTAATTTGAATTACTAGAAGAAATTTTAGTTACCTTCCCGACGATAATAATAAGAATACGAGAGAGAAAATATAATATGACCGAAGATGATCCGGCAAATATAGACTTTTCTCCTCCAGATATAGTCGAGAATTCGATTTTAATATCCGAGACGTCGAGTATCGAAACTCGGAGATTCCTTGAAGACTTTTTAGAAAAACAGATTTTCTAGATGATAAACCTTCTTTTTCTCAGATTCTAAGTTCCTCTCCTCCTTTTATCCTTGGGGTGTTGGCTTATTTATACTGCTTGGGGGAGATTGTCGCGCGACATTCTCCCAGAAAGGACAAGTGTCGCGCGACATATGAGACAATGTCGTGCGACAAATGGCTGAAGTGATGTCCCTGACAAACTGATGTGTCAGGGAGTGGATGGTCTGGGTCAGAGGGGTTTGTTGTGCGACATCTGGAGGTTTGTCATGCGACAATCTGGTTTGTCAGACAACAGATCACCTAAAAAGTGTATTTGTCGCACAATAAATACCTTTGGAAATAGGTTTGTTGGACTACAAACTTTTCGGATCAGTTTCTAGTACTTTTGGGTGAGTTTTTAGACTCGAAAGGGTACTAGAGAGGAATCTTTAGGGTTCTTGCGAGGGTCACGTATTGGGGTGTCTACAGACCCTCTCAACTCAAGCTCCTTGCCTACAAGGAATTGAGGCGACTGGAAGAGACCGTGATCCATAACTCCCGCAAGAACTTTAAGAGAGTGCATATATGCAGAAGTGTTTGTGAGTGCCTCCAGAGAGGTCTTGTGATGGTGTTTTGCCTCCGGAGAGGGCTTCCCTTACTTGACTGCCTCTCGGGAGGACTTTGTTTTGCTCCACGTGCCTCTCTGAGGGGACTTGTTGCTCCACGTGCCTCTCTGGGAGGAATTTGTTGCTCCAAGTGCCACTCTGGGAGGACTTTTTTGCTCCACGTGCCTTTCTGGGAGGACTTTGACTTTTTGGTCCACGTGCCTCTCTGAGAGAACTTTGCTCCTGTGTATAAGAAAAATAAACGATAAATGCCCCCGAAGAGGGCTTGGTGCTCAAGAATTGCCTTCGAAAAGGTCTTGTGCTTTATGACTCGCCTCCGGAGAGGTCTTGTGCTTTGTGACTCGCTTCCGGAGAGGGCTTGTGCTTTGTGACTCGCTTCCGGAGAGGGCTTGTGTTTGAGTTTTCAAGGGATCATGCTCTCTATATCTTCTCCTCTGCTAGAGTGAGAGAGAGAAAGTTTTGTGAGGGGTGAAGGAACTTTTTAAGAGTGTTTTAATCCTATTATATTTTTCATCCTCCGGGAATTTTTGAAATTTTACTCACTTTTTTGGTTTCTTTTGAGGAAGAAAAACTTCAAGCGGTCTTCTGGGTTCCATCGGTCTTTTTAGAGTGATGATTTGAAGACTTGTTTCTAAGTCATCTCTTCTGTATCGTGTTGAAAAGAAAATTTATTTTGAAAGGAATTTCTGATATCTTCTGGACCTTATCCGTTATCCCTTCGCGTGCCGACATCGTTTTCTCTTTTTCGATGTCCTTATTTCTCCCTTGTTTTTGCGAAGTTTTTTTCCTGGCCCTCTCTGTTTTTGACCAAGAGCCTTTTTGCCCCCCTTTTTTGGCGTGACTGAAGCCTTTCTCACTCAAGACGAAACCTTGAGCCGTTTTTGGCCTAGCTGTCACTCATGGTGTGGCTCTCCCTGTCACTCTGCACATTTATGTTTCTCTAACTTTCTATGGGCTCTCCTGCAGGTTTATTCCTCTTTTCTACTTTTTCAATTTTTTTCTTATTGCCATCTTATTTCAGTTCCTTTATTGCCGGATTTTTAGTTCCCTAGGGATCAGAAATTCCTTTGCGGTTTGTTCATGATTTTGAAGAGTTGACTTCTGGAATTTTACCTTATTTTATCTCCTTGCATGCATTTTTGAAAGAAAAACCCTTTTGGAGGTGTTCCTGTATAAAGCGCAGAAGGAAAAAATGGTCAAAAATTTTGGGGGGAAGCAAATGTCGCGCAACAATTCGGTGCAGGGCCTTTTGTCACGCGACAAACGCCTTCAGTATATAAACCCCTGCTGAGCTCGTTCCACCTCATTTTCTAATTCTCTTTCTCTCTCTAGCTCTCTTCTTCTCTCTTATTCCCCCGCAGAAGCTCTGCCGGATTTAGGGTTTTATAGACATTTTCTCATCCTATACCGATACTATTATAGATCTAGCTCAAGGAGGACAACATGACCGACTAGAGGGTGATCAGGAGGATGTCACTTTCACTGATGCTCATGGTGTCCTACGCTACAGCCCCCACCATGATGATTGGAATGCACAGGATTGGTATAACAAGGACGGCGTGGATCACGGCTGTTCTATTGTTTACCGGGACGTGACTCAAGCCGTTCCGGTTCCTGATGTTGCTTGGCTCCTGATGGAGCCCGTTTCTCACGAGATTCGTCGGCGACACCTGATAAGTTCTTCTTATTTTGATCTTTTATCTTTTTGTATTTTTATTTTCCCTACATGTTTTTTTTTAAAAGATCATTATTAGTTTAGGTTATTACCTTGAGTAGTGACATCCGTTTTTAGGAATTTACATACTTCACATCTTCATACTTTAGGACAAATTAAATAGTCTTTAATGCTATATAACTCTCATAATTATACCAAAATACCCTAAAGTTTTGAAAATTACATAATTTATCCCTATAAAATCTATAACTCTCATAATTACACCAAAGTACCCTCAGGTTTTGAAAGTTATATAATTTACCCCTATAAACCTTATAACTCTCATAATTACTCCAAAGTACCCTCATGTTTTAAAAATTACATAATTTACCCCTTTAAACCCTATAACTCTCATAATTACACCAAAATACCCTCAGGTTTTGAAAATTACATAATTTATCCCTGTAAACCCTATAACTCTTATAATTGTACCAAAGTACCCTCAAGTTTTGAAAATTATATAATTTACCCCTGTAAATCCTATAACTCTCATAATTTCTCCAAAGTGCCCTAAGGTTTTGAAAATTATATAATTTAACCTTGTAAACCATATAACTCTCATAATTACACCAAAGTGCCCTCAAGTTTTAAAAATTACATAATTTACCCCTGTAACCCCTATAACTCTCATAATTACACCAAAGTGCTATCAAGTTTTGAGAATTACATAATTTATCCCTATAAACCCTATAACACTCATAACTACACTAAAATACTCTCAGGTTTTGAAAATTACATAATTTATCCTTGTAAACCCTATAATTATCATAATTGCACCAAAGTACTCTCAAGTTTTAAAATTACATAAATTACCCCTGTAAACCCATAACTATCATAGTTACTCCATAGTACCCTCAAGTTTTAAAAATTACATAATTCACCCCTGTAAATCCTATAACTCTCATAATTACTCCAAAGTACCCTCAGGTTTTTTAAATTACATAATTTACTCCTGTAAATCCTATAACTCTCATAATTACTCCAAAGTACCCTAAGGTTTTTTAAATTACATAATTTACCCCTATAAACCCTATAACTCTCATAATTACTCCAAAGTACCTTTAAGTTTTAAAAATTACATAATTTACCCCTATAAATCCTATAACTCTCATAATTACACCAAAGTACCCTCAGGTTTTAAAAATTATATAATTTACCTCTGTAAATCCTGTAACTCTCATAATTACTCCAAAGTACCCTTAGGTTTTAAAAATTACATAATTTATCCTTGTAAACCCTATAACTCTCATAATTACACCAAAGTACCTTCAGGTTTTAAAAATTACATAATTTACCCCTATAAACCCTATAACTTTCATAATTACTCATATACGTATATATCTTACTATAGTGTGTTGGCCGAGGTTGGGATTCTCCTAACATCATTTATGCTGAGTGGCGACAGACACTTGCTCCTATACAGGAGTTGCTCTTTGTGACTCATTTTGGATCCTTTTTGGACGCGTTGCAAAAGCGGGTATTGCGTGTTATAGTATTGGTGACGGCGTTGGCCTCCCACTGGTGGGACACTACGCACACCTTCCGCTGGAGCTGGAGAGAGACGACGATGATGCCTTTGGACCTTTTTGCATTTACTAGGATACCCTCGGGGGGTGTCTTTATCCAGATTAATGTCCCACTATGCCTTACCCCTGAGGGTATAGTAGGTGCTCTGGGGTAGTTTCTAGAGCGATGGAGTTCAGGAGATATGATTCATCGCGCCATTTTGACAGCTCGATTGGCGTCGGAGCGGGATCAAGTTATCGTCGTCGGAGGGCACATGACTAGACAAGAGGCTCGTCAGTATGTGCGGGTCCTTTTATTGCCAACCTTTCAGAATCTATTTGAGGCCCGCGGAGGAGACACAACCCATCTCTGGTGGCTTTCGTATATCAGGGATTTTAGTGCCCTACTTGATTATGACTGCGGTGGTTTTATCTTGGCCGTCCTTTATGATGCTTTGGATCGGGTTTCGCGTCATTTAGCCCTTAACCTTAAGGGCTTTTCCTTGTTGTGGGAGGTATGACTTTCCGCTATTCTTTGTTCTCTCTTCTTTTTCTCTTTATTTTTCTTTATTGATATCTCTTTTGATTATTTGTCACTAATATTTTTCTTTTTCTCTTTATTTTTCTTTATTGATATCTCTTTTGATTATTTGTCACTAATATCTCTATATCTTTTTCTTTCAGAGTTGGTTCGCGGCTTACACCTGTAAGGGTCTTGCCCAGGTTGATCTCCTCGTGGAGAATGAGGATCAATTTTTGCTTCTTCAGCGGTTCGTGGCGGGGAACTATCGGGCTCCTTATGTATATCAGACCCGGGAGACTAGTGACGCTGCAATTTTTGATCTGTTAGAGGAGCATGTAAGTATTTATTTTATGTAAGAATAAATAAATGAATGCCTAAAAAATATAAAAATTTAAACGTTCTTCTCTGTTTCTCTTTTTTAGATTGAGTGGGCCCCGTGGGGTGATTTAGGCCTACACATTGGACACAGCCGTGCTCTTATTGCTTCGAGGACGAAGCGGTTGATTAGGGCTGAGTACGGCTTTTTCTTTTATCTTGGCGAGCGGGTCATGTGCCAGAATACCCTTGCCCAGTGGTCGTGGGTCCCGGCGTTCCCCCAGTTCTGATGAGGAGGACTGTCGAGATTGATCCCGTGACGGTGCTATCTCTAGTGGGTGGGCTTGATTTTTTGCCATTTACTAAGGGGGTGACTATGCCGCTTTTGCTGGGCGATATCTGATGAGGGAGCCGAAGGGACTCAAGGTCGGATTTTCTACGATCGATACAGGGCATTGGGCGGGGACCCCAACTACATTCGGGGATGGCTGTATTTATTGAGGACAGTCCTGGGCTACCTGCCACTGGTCCCTAACCAGAGGGACAATGTACCGAACTCGAATGACGAGGACCCCGATGGTGAGAGGGTCATTCCTCCAACTACTGGAGGTGGAGTTGATGGGCCAAAAAAGGGAGGTGGTGTTGAGACTAGAGGCAAGACTTCTGGGCCACATTCTGGGGCTGTGCCGACAGAGGGACTACGGACGGCTCTAGGTGCTACTACTACTGAGGGTGTTCCAGTACCCACCTATCCTACTATGCCGTTGGAGACTATCCTCGAGGAGGCAAAGTTTATTGAGAGATCCTAGGGGCCTACTGATCTTTGACTGGATTTTGACTATGACTAGTTCGGGCGGGCACCTCCTGCTGGTGTGACTACGCCTTCGAGTGGGTTCTGCCTCTGAGCAAAATTGCTATGGTGGACCCCCCGAGTGTTCGAACATTCTCGACCTTGACTCCCCTTTCCCCTGCTGCCATGGACCCTCTAGCTCGCGAAGGGGTGGTTCTTCTTCTGCTGCAGCTCTAGCAGGTCTTTCATTTCGGTGGTGACCATACTGCCCCTGCCTCAGGATATAGACTACATTGATGTGGGCCTCCGTCGGTATACCGTCCCTGAGTTCCCTCTTTCAGATGATACTTTCAGTTACTTGGGGGTGTACTGGTGATGAGGTAGATTATTTTCTTTCTTTTTTTCTTTTTTGTATGTCCTTCTGTATATATATTTCTATTTTAACTGTGCTAATCCTTTTTTCTCTTCTGTATACTCTTTGCAGTTGGTGAGTGTTCGGGCTGCGAATTTGAGGGCCCTTCATGCACATTACGTATACAACTGGAACCTGCTCCAATATGGTGGTCGAGATCCCCCCTTGTATGCTAGCGATTACCGATGGGCAGTGGAGGCTTTCTTACATGCGAATGACCCTATTATTTCTTCTCGGACGTGGACCGAGTCTCGAAAGAGAAGTAGCTGAACTTCTAGGTGTTCTCAGTCTTCAGTGATCCGATCGACAGCTCCTACTCAGGTGGCAGAGCCTTCTCAGGTGGCTGGACCCTCTCAGGTCGTTCTAGTAATTGACCTCACTCCCGAGGAGGCTTCGGGTGATAGTGAGAGCTTATCAAAGCGTGCTCGCCATGACTATTTGTCTCCTGCATTGCTTTTAGGAACTTGTTTTGAACAAAAATGTTACTTGATTTATTTTTTAGAAAAATTGTTTTGTAGTTTTGATGTTTTGTTAGAAATATTTATCTTTTTAAGAAAAGTCCCTTATATATGTGTGTGTTGTGCATATGTTAACTGCTTTTTGAGAATATCATACCTTGGTTTAAAAAAGGCTTTTATGATCTCTGTAAAAAAGAACATAGTGAGTAAATATAAGACATATACATAAGTACTTCTTTTGGCAAAAATTTCTCGAAAAAAGTGAGTTTTTTAACTGGTTTGTCGTGCGACAAACCTTCCTGGTTAATAGTTTATCACGCAACAATCCCTTGGGGTAGGTTTTGTCATAAGAAAAACAGGTATATGACACTTTTTCCTATAAATACTATGTGTTTCCTTCCTTCATTTTTACACCATTCTCTTTTACTCTTGCCTTGTGGTACGAAAATGTCCTCTTTCTGTTCACAAAATGACTTTTTGTATATTAAAGCCTGGGATGCCTTGGTATCTTTGGAAAATGGTTTAAACTTTAGAGTCTTCAGTCCCTTAGCGCCATGGGGTTTTCGTCCGGTAGACTTCTCTTTTCTTTTAGGTGCCCTGGCCTTCTAGCAGTCGGGAGAACACCTTTTTTGTTTTGGTTTAAACGAGCTTTGTTCGACCTTAGAGGAGTTCTCGTGGCTCCTATGTTCTGACACGCGGTTGCGTATGGCTGTTCTAATTGAGCATGTTAGTCCTCGGGACATGTTCATTGCTTTGTTGTCCATTCCTCAGGCAGCCTGTGATCGTTTTATTATCGGGGGTTTGCTGGATCTTTATCGGATGGTCAATTTCTTTCATCGTTATGAGGATGAACGCTTCTTCAATTCTGGTCATACTATCGCAGCTCTAATCTGTTTAGTTTCGAACATGCTGTTGGTTATAGGCTCTACTTTGGTTGATCCTACGATTCTGAGTCTGATTCACCAAGTTCAAAATAGGGAAACGATAGTGTCCATTATCCTTGTTGAGACCCTGAATGGCCTAGACGATCTTAAAAGAGGGTTTTTGACTTTTCTTAGGGGGAGTCCGTGTTTATTGTATATGTGGTTGCTGGAGCGCTTTCGATCAGTGGGGTTCAATGGGGTTCGTCTAGACATCTGACACACTTCTTCCGTTGTCCCCTTTTCAATGCTTTGACCATGTTTTCCTCTGACTGGACTGTGTGATTTTTTGAGAACTTTAGTGCAATACGTTGGCATATTTCGTGGTGGAAACTCAGAGAGATGGTGGTTGGTATGGTGGGCAGAACTATGTTCGACTCTGGGGTCTCTGGTTCACCTCTTTCTACCTTCCCGGGCATATTCTACGGTAATTCAATATTCCCCAAAATATCCCTCTTAATCCGAATAACTTTTCTTTTGCGCTTAAGTTTGTTACTCCGCATGTTTCCCTGTCTATGGAGCGATTGTGGCATGATCGTTTGACCCGAAAGTTCGCCCATACTCGGTTTAGTATCTCTCAACCTCTTTGGGTAGACATTATTCATTCTTGTTGGTAGTCTTTAGAAGACGAGCTGGTTGGTGACCCTTTTCAGACGGAATGGTTTCGATTTATGGATTATGAGCCTACTGAGGGAAATATCATTTTGGCGTACTAGATTTTAGATGAGGCTTGAATTGATTTAGCCACAGGGGACCCTGCTTAGCCAACCCCTAGGGCTTAGGTTTCTCCGTATCTTGTATTTTAGCAACTTTCTTTGTAACCTTCGGTGTTCTGAACCACCTTTTAAATAATATGAGAAACTGTTTGCTCTTGTGTGAAAAGGTTTTTCTTATAATGATTAAACCGGACCTGAAGTCACTTCTCAGGTTGCCTACGTTTCCCATTTTGATTTTCAAAAATACAAGTTGAGTTGGGGCTCAGGTTTACATAGTTCTTAGTGATACATGGCATGTTTCTATTGATAATACTTTTTTAGACAATCTATGATGATGGGTGAATGAAGTAACTGTATGTCTAGGTTAGTGAGTATTACGGCTCCCCCTGTGTTGATTTCTTTGACGATATATGGCCCAGTCCACCTTTGTCTGGGTTCTCAAATCTCTTTTAACACGATGTCATTTTCGTTGATTCCCCTAGTCTTTACCCTCTGGTTGAAAGCTCCAGTAATTCGATTCTGATACCCCTGATGGTGATATGCGGCTTTCAGTCACTTTTCATCTAGTAAGGCTAACTCATTGTACCGGGTTTGGACCCATTTGACTTCATTGATCTGATTTTCTAATACCACTCGGAGGGAAGGGATTTTTAGCTCTATTTGGAGGACATATTTTATCCCATAAGTGAGAGAGAACGGGGTAGCTCCTGTGGAAATTCTTTCGGTAGTGCGGTAGCCCCATAGTGCATACGGGAGCTTCTCTGGCCAGTCACGACAAGTGTCGGTCATCTTGCTTAGGATATTCTTCAATTTTTTATTGGCAGCTTCAATAACCCTATTAGTCTGCGGGCGATACGGAGAAGATTTGTGCCTGGTAATGCCGAATTCCTTTATAACCAAATTAGCCTTTCCTTCAAAGTAAGTACCATTATCAGAGATTATCTCATGTGGGACCCTGTATCTGTAAATGATGTTCCTTCAAATGAACTGAGCTACCCTTTTAGCGTTTAGAACTCTGTAGGATTCTGCCTTTACCCATTTGGTGAAATAATCTATGGCTACCAAGATGAATTCGTGGCCATTACTTGCTTTGGGTGATATTTTTCCGATGATATCAATTCCCTAGGTTACAAAGGGCCAGGGAGCGGTCATATTGTATAACTCTCTTGGAGGGAGTCTCTGAGACTTGGCGTATATCTGGCACTTATGGCAGCAGCGCACGTGGTCATTACTGTCGCTCTGTAGTTTAAACCAATAGTATCCCTGCCTGATGATTTTTTGAGTTAGCGTATGACCGCTCATGTGAGGTCTGCAGTCTCCATCATGTACTTGATCCATTATTCTAACGGATTCTTCTTCTGTGAGGCATTGAAGATGAGTCCTATTATAATTCCTTTTATATAATCTCCGGGCGCAGAGTATGAATCTTGATGCAAGCCTTCGTAGTGTAACGCGTGTCTGCTTATCTATTTGCTCGAGATATCTATTGTTTTTCAACAAGTCCCAAATATCATAGAACCAGGTGGATGAATTCACGGATTCTTCGTTTTCAAACTCGATGGCCATAAAGTAAGCTGGGCTGGGTCTTTTATCTACTGTCAGGGTGATCTCTTCCATTCCTTCTAGGATGTCAATCATCGATGCTAACGTGGCCAGTGCGTCGGCGAAACTGTTTTGTGACCGGGGAATATAGTAGAATTCCGAGTGCTCAAATTTCTCTGCAATCTCCTCTATTATGGCCAGGTAAGGAACCAACTTTTTATCTCTAATCTTCCATTCTTACAGAATCTGGTGTACCACCAACGCTGAATTCCCTTAAACTTGTATTCTTTTTATTCCCTTCTGAAATGTGATCTCTAACCCGACTATACAAGTTTCGTATTCATCCATGTTGTTGGTGCATGAGAAATCTAGGCGAAATGAAACGGGCGAGTGGGTCTGGTTATGGGAGACTAGTAAGATGCCTATTCCATTCCCGTTACGATTAGCTGCTCAATCAAAATATATTTTCTAGTCTTCATCGGCTTCTAGATTTATGATGGCTTCATCTGGAAATTCGGCTTCTTCTACCATGTCGCCAAGCATTGGGTTATCGGCTAGATAGTCTGCGATGATCTTGCCTTTTACTAATTTTTGGGTGATGTATGTGATGTCGAACTCAGAGAGCAGAAATAACGATTTTGCCATTTGGTTTAACAGAGCTGGTTTCTCAAATAGATTCTTCAGTGGGTCGATACGGGATGCTAAGATGATGGGGAAAATCAGCATGTAATGACGAAGTTTCTGTGTTACCCAGACTAGAGCAGTGCAAGATTTTTTCAATGGTGTGTAGTTCAACTCAAATGGTGATAGTTTCTTGCTTATATAGTAAATGTCCGAGCAGTGGCCAGGTGTTGAGCCAACATGGATCCTGCGGCTGTATCTGTGACTGTTAGGTATAATATTAATAGTAGTCCTGGCTGAGGTGGTGCTAGTACTAGAGGATTAGATAGATAGTTTTTGATTTTATCAAACGCCTCTTGGCACTGTTCATCTTATTCTCTTGGAGATGACTTCCTTAGGACCTTGAAGATGGGTTCACAAGTCTGGGTCAGCTGGGAGATGAACCTGCTGATGTATTGTAAGTTGCCCCAAAACCCCCAAACTTTTCTCTCGATGCGAGGTTCGGGCATTTCTTGGGGGATGACCTTTCAGGGACCATTCTGGCGTGAGCTTTCTCAGCTTCTGTTTAACGGGTTTGGACTTGGGTTTGGTGTGTATCTCATGCATGACTATCTGACTGTTCAACTCTGGCATATCGGTGTAAGACCAGGCAAAGACATCCACGTACTCTTTAGAGTTTGTATGAATTCTTCCCTTTCAGTTTTGGCTACGTCGGCCCCAATACGCACTTCTTTCCTTTCCTTTCCGGTCTCGAGGTCAATCACAAGGGTATCTCCTTCATCACTCTATATACGTGTGCTATTCTCCTCTAGGTGCTCATTCATACTTTTTATATCCATTGAAGTAATCATTAAATTCAGAACCTCGGAGTACTGAAAAGTTTGATTTTCTTCATTAATTTTATTACATATGGGTACAATTTTAAAAAGTATATCGAGGAGTGATTCTTCCCTAGTTTTCTTCCCATTCTCTCTCCTATTAATACCCTTTACAATTTCACTCTTTCCCTCCCATGTCTTATCTTCTAATTCCGCGTGGATTAAGTATATCGGGTCGTCTTTGGGTATATCATCTTCAATTACCATGATGTCGAACAGGGTCCCAATTAATTTTTCATTGCTTGTGCTCTTGTCTTCTTCATCTTCGCTTTCTTTTCCCGGGGTTTCTGACCCGATAATTAGCTTGGTGGAGAAGGAATGTGTGATCTCCTTCTTGTGGTATAGGTCGTCTTTATAAAAAATTTCCCACCTAGGCATGTTTTTTCCATCTCCGTTTCTCCAAGGCTCTTAGAAACCGTAGAAAGGAAAATATTCTCCTTCTTTTTTTTAAGTGAACTAAAACTTGGGAACCGGTGCTCTCGGTCCTTACCCCTATGGTTGTCTTCCTCGTTGTGTTGATACCCTAATCCTTCCTTCTCATTCTTTTTCACAGGCTCCAAGGCTTGGAGGAGGTCCTGGTTTCCCATACCCAGACTGATTTCAGGCAGATATCTCATCATTCTCAACATGTTTGTGATCTTTACGCTAAGGCCCGGGACATTATCTGGGAGCAGGTATTCTATCGTCTGAGTAGTGAGTGCTTGTACCTGAGGCTCGTAAGAGAAACCTCCCAACTGTATGCTTTGGCTACCGATTCCTAACACTGGCAACTCCAGGTTTGACAAGGTCATTTCAGGATCTCCTTGTATGGTAACTATCTCCTCCCCGAAAGGAATTTTAATTTTTTGATGCAACGATGAGGGAAGTGCCCCAATGTCATGTAGCCAAGCCCTGCCTAAAAAGAACTTGAAATTGGTCGGTATATCAATAATTTGGAAATAAGCGGGAAAGTTTCCTGGGCTAACTAAAAGGTCGAGCCTTAGAGATCCTAGCACAGCTCTCCTTGTATTATCATAAGCTATGACTGTCACTACGGATAAGGAGAGCTCTTTCTCTGTGATGCCCAAACATTTGTCAGTTTTAAGGGGGCAGACGTTGATAGTGGATCCGTTATCAATGAGTACTTGGGGGATGACCTTTCCCCGGGTTCGGATTGTGATATGTAGTGCCAGACTGTGTTTCCTCCCCAAAGGTAACAAGTCCTCATCAGAAAAGGACAAACTCCTTTGTACAGACAGTGATTCGATCATGCTTGGTATTTTTTCGGGAGTGGAGTCAGGATATATAACTGTTTCGTCCAGCTTTTTGATGAAAGCAGTTCGATGGGGTTTAAAGGCAACCAAGAGTCCCCAAATGGTAATATGAGCTTGAGTCTTTTTCAACTGTTCCAAAATTATATATCTTTTATCTCTTTAGGGGGAATCTGTTTCTCTAACTCAACGGGCGGTGGTTGATAAACCCTTCCTGACCGGGTGATTTATTGGACCCATGAAGCAACTGGATCTGGATTGGCTGGTTGATCTGTGCCTACGGACCAAATGAATGTAGTGGGGGAAGTCTTTGTCATGCAAATTGTCTCCTCTTTGTTCGAGTTCCTCAAGCCTTGCGATTTCCACGTTTGTCTTACTTTGTTCTAGGACCAACCTAACCCTGATTTTTCAGGATTAGTCGTAAGTAAGAGGGGTTGTGGTATTCCTTGGTTTGTCTTTTTGAGGCCATGTCCTGGCATGAAGTTCATCTTTGCCATCCACTGGTCAATGATTGGATTGAGGCCCGGTGCGACTTGCGTTATACTCAGGGGCTTGGTCATTGGATTATTCTTTGAATTTCTTTCTTTCATGTAAATAGTTGCGGCCTGGTCAGAGATACCGGATTCTATCTCAATTTTGGGATAGGTTGGATCGTCTCGAATGAGACTCACATGATCAAATCATTCTTCATCGGTAGTTAACATATTGATTCCGACTGTCGGATCATGATTGGGGAGTGGGTTATGAGTGACATTGGGCCCACCAGGTGTAAGTATAGTTTCGGCTTCTATCAAGTCTGGGATGCGATGTCTAACATTCTTCTGTAGGATCTCTAACTGCTTTTTTTCATTGGGTCGTTTTGACATTTAGGAATCCATTTCTCTCTAATGAGTGACGAAGTCGCTGAAACTCTCTTTCTCTCCTTGTTTTGTCATCTCCAGGTGTTTTCGGGTGATTTTGAAGTCTTCGTTCGACTCATTCTTGCTCATGAACTCCTTAACAATATCCCCCCATGTTTTCATTTGGTACCTCTCTAAATCAAAAAACCATTTTAGGGCAGCTCCCGTGAGAGTCATGTGAAAAGCCTGGGCTAATTCAGGTTCCCCGCAACCTGATATTTGCATGGATCGTATGTAGGATTGGAGGTGTGTTTTGGGGGGGGGGGGGTTGTGCTGGTAAATTTGGTGATTGGGGGAAGTTTGAACCTTCGGGGTAGAGAAAGAAGGCTTTCATATCTGTGATCTAATCAGCCCCTTTCATCTGAGAGATTCCTTTTTCTAGGATTCTCATTTGCTCTTTCAATTTTTTCATTTCTTCACTTTCTCTTGATAGTTCCTCAGGTTGGTCTCTGACTATTACCGATTCTGCATACGCTGCTCGAAGACGGTTTATATCTGGAAACTCATTTAGCGGTGCTACTAGGGCAGTAACTGAGGCATGCCTCAAAGGGATCTGTGGCCATTGTTGGTACTGAGCTTCGAAACCTTGCTGTCCCTGGGGTTGGGGCCATACAATCGGTGGTTCTTGCTGTTGGTAGGTTGGTCTAGAATCTAGGGCCCATTGCACTTGGTTATCGGTCTGGTTGGGTGCCAGGAGGTTAGGGCTTGTTGGTTGGATAGTATTTATAGGGATGACTGGTGGTACCTCTTGACTGTGGTGGAGCTTTGGTGCTTGACGTGAAGTCTGCCCCTGATCTTCATTCGAAAGTGGACGTTCAAACCCTGGTGGTGCAGTTCTTTCGGCTGACATCTCTTCTAAACGAATCTGGGTACTTCGCTGCTCGGTGGTGATACCTGCCAAACTCTTTCTAACTGACAACAGTAGACGATGCATTTCTTCTAATGTAGGCTGCGTTCCCGTGGCCTCGGCTAGGCCATGTTCCTTATCTCAAATTTCTAGGGTGTTTGTCATAACCGTTATGCTTGGTCTCACTAATCTTTTCGTACGATCTCGTCCGATCTAACCTTCCAGTCTGTGGTCTTCTACAAAAGCTACGTGGTGAGAATGAAGGAAGACTTCAGAACAACTCTCTTTTGCCAAAAGAAAAACTTGAATGCCCACGAGACAAGCCTCGTGTTTTATGGCAAATGACGAGCAGAAATAAACCATGGGATGGTACATCTGATTAAGCCAAAATATTGCATTTTTATATGTATTTAGGTGGCTTAATATGCATGAATTTGATTTTAATTATCCTAAATTGTTAAGAATTGAGCTTTAATCATAAAATAGGATAGTATGTTTGTTTCTAGTGCATTATAACCTTTTTACAGGTTAAAAGTGAACAAGAACGAATCTAAAAGCAAATTCCCCCAAAGTTAGTCATTATCGGTCAAATTCGGAGCTGAATTGAGTTCAAGAAGTGAACCGAAAGCCAATTCCAAGCTCAAGCATGAAGGAAGTTGATGGAAGAGACTAATAGAAGACAATAGAGCAGTCCCAAGCAACGAAGAGTCATTTGAATCAAACCGAGAAATTTTTGAATGAAGAAGAGATTCACCGCGTGCAATGCTGATGTTCTAGCCAATTCTGGTATTTATCCGTGCAGAATTTGAAGAAAACTCCAGAAATAGAAGTTGTAGATCTCTGAGTTATCTACGCGTAGACGAAAACCTTACATCAATCGGAGTTCGGAGTACAAAGTTATGGCAGAAATACGATCAGTGCACAAGTGGATTGAGTTTAAGCGCGAAAGAATACCTAAATTTATGATGCAGATATTTATTGAATGGGGTCCTTAGCCTAGATGGCAAGTGACCAGCTCTCTACTCATGCTTAGTCCAGTGTTCGAAAACAAGTTTTAATTATTATTTTTAAGCTGACCCGAGAAATTAAGGTGGAAGACTTAGTCTCTCGAGCCAACGACTTGATAGACAACAAAGCTAAAAATAGCTTTTGAATTATTATCTTTATTATTATTTATTTTATTTTATTAATTAGTTTAATTTTTGAATTTTGAAAAAAAAAATTAATGTCGATGATATTTTAGGTTTTAGGTTAATTTTGGGAAGGACAGTCGTCATTTTATTTTTCTTTCATTATATTTTCTTTGAGTAGAGAAGAACAGTCGTCATTATTGTTCTTCAATAATTCCCAATTTCCTTGCGTAAATAGAAAGAGATATTTTCATTTGGTTTATGGCTTGTATTGAAGAAGAAATAACGTATAATTCTATTTCAATTTGAGTTGAGCGAGTCCCATTACAGTTCTTCAATAACTGCATAACTGTAAGTTTTTCTTTTCATTCAATTTTATTTTTAATTTATTTCAATTAATGCTCATTAATGCTTATATATTGTTAGTTAATTATGTGTTTGAATGTGATTGATGATTAAAATCCATGCATAATTTATAATTTTTATTAGATTTTTTTTATAGATTCTCGCGTAGAACCCTAAAAAATATATGTTTTCTTATTTTAATTATAACTTGCTCGTTTTTTGGCCGATTTTGATGATCCACCTATCAAAACGACCGCGATCGAATTTTCTACAAAATATTACTATTTTGGGGATCTAAATTCCGAAATTTCCTGAGGACAGTAGGAGATTTTCGTGACTGCCAGTGTGCTATTTTTTCGAAATTTGTTTAAACCGTATTTTTAATTTATTAATTGTTCCTTAGTTTTAATTGCTGTGAAATTTTGCGTGATTATTCAATTATATTTAAGAAATATGTTTTCTCAATTTGTGATTGAATTTATCATATTTTGCTTAATTTTTATCAATATGCTAGCGTAATTTAGTAATTAGGGGTCCGTAGCGAAAGCATGACGGACTAGTGTAAGTATATGATTAAATTGTGATTGTGCTTGAATTTCTCATTGGTTATAGGTCAATTAATAAATCTGGAAAAAATAGTAACTTTTCATGCGTTAAAAACGTGATTTTTTAAGATTATTTCTCGATTATTCGACAAAAGAACCAAAAAACCTCAAATTACGAATTTTTGTACTAAAACTCTAACGAGGCTAAATAGAGGACGATCCTTATCCTTTATTGAGCTGAGTTAGTTATCCAAGTAATTTGGGAGCTTTGAGCGCTGTTTTGGTGTCAATCCAAAATCGATACCAAAATAGTGCTAATTTTAGCTTTTAATGACTTTTTAAGAACGGTTTTGACGTATGTCATGCATATGCATAATCAAATCTTAGAAATGAGTTAAGCTTTTGATATTTACTAAAATTGATTAAATTTAGTTTGTTTTTGTCACGCACTAGCATTACTAAGTGAAAATTAATTTTTGTAAAAAATAAATTATAAGTTCTCTTATTGAAAACTAAATTTATATGCAGCTTATATGAGTCTTGTCATGCACTTCTCATGATATGCTCGTGAACTTTTGTATTTAATAATTGGTAAGTTAAGGACATTCATTGTTAATACGAACTCAAGTCCACAGTCATTTCTTGAATCAGTTGGTCATACTATCTGTAATGTCGTAGCTATGGATACCTCTAACGCTCTTTTCCCATTTTATTAGACACTTGTTTTAGTTGCTGCTTATTTTATCCTTACTTTATTTTTTTTATTTTTTTTATATTTATATTTATTTATTTATATTTATTTATTTTCTTTTAAGTTTTAAATTTAATTTCTTATCCTATTCTTTCCTATTCTTAAAATAAAAATTTATTATCTTTTCTTTATTTTATTTTTCTTTTCTTCTTTTCCCCTGTTGAAAGTTTAGCTAGAATAATAAGATTACCATCCTTCCCTGTGGTTCGACCTTGGACTTCCAAGTAAATATATTATAATTTGACCACCTGCACTTGGGTGTATTAATTACGCGTTTCTAAGCGTAGTCAACATCCCCCAGGGTTGACTTTGACATGTGTTTTATTTGAACTCGATCTTATATGCAACGCAGGTGAACGCATGGTTAAGGCTTCAGACTCCCTCTTTTTGGCAAGGCCTCGCGATATACCCCAAGGGCGGGTACGTGCGAGAGCCTTTTAATATACTTTCCGGGTACGTGAGTATTCTCGTCACTCGATATACCTCGGGGGCGTACTTGGACAAGGAGAGTGAAAGTAAATGCTTTCGGTTTATATTGGCCCAACTCCCAAGCCAGCCAACTCCCTACTCACTTATAGTACTTCCGAGGGTTCGGGGTGAAATCACACTCGTAAACTATGCATGAATAGTGATGTGCGTGAAATTTTTTGAAAGGTTCAATTCACAAAAAAAAAAACTTATCTTTTAGCGTATATTTTTGAAATTTTTTAGAAAAAAAAGCTTCTTTGTAGATAATTAACGAAATAAACAATAGTAAAGAAAGCAATAAAGGCATATACATAATCATAAAATAAACGAAGTCCACATATAAGAGCATACTTCTCTAAGGTCCCCAGCAGAGTCGCCACTGTGAGAATTCGTAAATACGACCTCTAGGTCTCAATCCCTTGGTTGGGAGTCTAAAACGTCAGAATGGATTCCTTTGTTTCATTCACTTCGTTTTATAAGGATAAGTCCTATTTTCTACTTCTAAATGAAAGTGGGTTCATTTAGAGTCATCAGCACGTTTTACAAGAAAACGAACAAAAAGTCCACGTAGGGGTAAAGGCCAAAGTAAGCCTTATCCCTATACGTTTGGTCTACGAATCTGAAATTCTTATAAGGTTTGGGAACTATGTTACGGTTTGGGAAGGTGTTAGGCACCCATTTCAACTTTTCAGTCTCTAGTGGTTTATATGTTTGTTCTAAGTTGGAAAACTTGGATGCCTTTACTAATATTCTGCTGCTTTCGGAAAATAACTCATGAACCTGATGTTTTTGGAAAAAAATAGGGAAAGGGATAAAAACCTTATATTTCGTGATCCAATGTTTTGGTTTTGTCGAAATATGATTATTAGTAACAAAAGTTTATCTTATTTATTTTTGAAAAGAGAGTGATTCAGTATTGTTTCTTCAGATAACAACATCCATTATCTCGTTAGGTTAATTTTAGAAAAGATCGGATCTTATCGGAATTGATTTTATATGGAATTGAACTCTTGAGGAGAGTGTATCAGATACATTACAGTTTATATGGAAGACAAAATATATTTGAATTTAATCCCTCAATAATCTTTATCAGTCCGGGTTTTTAAAAAAGTGGTTTTATCCGAACAATAATGGTTTACTTCTTCTAATTTTGAAGATGATTTTATCAGGTTGTTTTGAAAATAAAATATTGATAACTCGACAACAAGTTTATTCAACTAGAAAGTGGACAGAAAAACACATATAACAAATTTACAAAATATCTCAAATGGAAGTAAATGCTTTTGGTTTATAATGACCCAAGCAAGCCAACTCTCTACTCACTTATAGTACTCCCGAAAATAATAAGTATATATATATAGCAAACTCAAGTAGGGAATTTAAGCAAGTCTATAAAATACAGTAAAACCTAGTATGCAGATATTTAATTTGAATTACTAGAAGAGATTTTAGTTACCTTCTCGACAATAATAATAAGAATACGAGAGAGAAAATATAATATGACCGAAGATGATCCGATGAATATAAACTTTTCTCCTCTAGATATAATCGAGAATTCGACTTTAATATCCGAGACGTCGAGTATTGAAACTTGGTGATTCCTTGAAGACTTTTTATAAAATCAGATTTTCTAGATAAGAACCCTTCTTTTTCTCAGATTTTAAGTTCCTCTCCTCCTTTTACCCTTGGGGTGTTGGCTTATACTGCTCGGGGGAGATTGTCACGTGACATTCCCCCAAAAAGGACAAGTGTCGTGCGACATATAAGACAATGTCGTGCGACAAACGGTTGAAGTGATGTCCCTGACAGACTGATGTGTCAGGGAGTGGATGGTCTAGGTCAGAGAGGTTTGTCGTGCGACATTTGGAGGTTTGTCGTGCAACAATTAGGTTTGTCCCACGACAGATCACCTAAAAAGTGTATTTGTCACACGAAAAATACCTCTGGAAATAGGTTTGTTGGACTACAAACTTTCCGGAGCAGTTTCTAGTACTTTTGGGTGAGTTTTTAGACTCGAAAGGGTACTAGAGAGGAATCTTTAGGGTTCTTGCAGAGGTCACGGATTGGGGTGTCTACAACGTCCTCCCTTTTATAAAATTAGAAGACAAATACTTAACAATTTTTACAAAGGTACAATTTAAGTTTTCAAGTTTAAATTTTATTATTAAATTATTTGTTAGGAACAATTTCATAACAAAAAAGAAACTTAATTTTTTTTGTGATATATAACAATATAAACTACATTTTTTTTCCAAACAATATTTTCATACTCATGCTTAATAACTATCCTATAAACATGAAAAATTACTTTAAAATTCTTTTTCAAGGATATGTATGGAAAAAAAATTGTTGGTAAATGATAATGATATTTTATTATTACCAAGAAAATTTAAAAGAGTGGGTCACGAGTAGTCGTCTATTCCCACTGACTTAAGTCGAAGAATTTTAAAGGAATCATTCATTCCAGGAATAAATTTTTAATTCATAGCCCAAAACTCGATCAAACATGAGAATCTTTCTAGAACGAAATGTTTCATTCCAAGAATGGTTTAAAACTCGAATCAAATGAGCCTCAAAATTCGTTAAAAATTAAATAAAACATGACTAAAAATCAAACCCGTGACTTTTTTCTTTTTCTGTTTTTGACTTAAGTATGATGAAAACATCTTTTCACTACTTAACCAAACAAAATCACATATTGTTGAAATGTTTTAAAAATCTATACAATGTTATGCACAATATCACACGTATCACATATACTCTTGATTCTAGCCATTAATAATACCTAGTTCTTATTTCTCAACTAGTCAATTTCTAATGCCACTCTAACTGATCCTTTTGTGTAATCCTTGTTACCTCAGTATGAAATATGATTACTAAGATAATTCATTATTCTTCTTGTCGCATTGTAAATAACTTGTTATTTTATTGTTGGCTATATAATTTTTTTTTCTAACTATCACTAATGAGTAATAAAATATTGAAAAGTTTACATAAGGAAATATATATGTATATATATTGATTATCAATAGGGACAATTAGCATTTTGTTATTGTCTAATTTATTTTTCTAGGAAGCAGTATATTAATTTTTTAAAAAAACTTATGATCCCTTAATTATAGTATCTGCCTATGGCAATGATTCATATCATTCACATATATAGTATTTGAGTATATGTAATTTTTAGTGTCAAATATGGTAATCTCGGCCATAGGAGTAGCACGTATAGTATCTATGGTCGAGAAGGCACATATATGGTACCTATAATTCCTCGTAAGAGGAAGACACCAAAAATTAGGGACCGCAAGCTTTAAAAAAAATAACAGGGGTCACATTCTAAACATAAGTATTCAAGAATAAAGATAGAGCCATGAACTTTTCCTTAAGAATATAATTTTTATAGTAAATATGTAGAAACTATGATTTCGGTGAATGATTCTTGTATATTGAATTAAATTTTATGAGATACAAGAAAAGCCCTAGATATATAGGGTAAAATAGAAGATAAAAAGGGGGAAAAATCCTAATATAGCCTAGAGATTTCATACAAGTCAACTCTATATACAAGACAATTAAATATCTGACAACTGTGTACAAATCTCTGATAATAAGGAAATAAATCTTGCGTCCACATGTACCAGTATGATACACAAAGGCTATACTAGTACGTGTACTTGCTTAAAGTTTCTAGCCATGTGCGTATCGGTATAACCCAATATTGGCCAATACTGGTGTGCAACCCATCAGTCAGCAATCCCCCTAAAGTTGGAGCATATATATCAATTGTTGGAAAAAATAATACAAGTATCCCATACCTGTATTCGCAGCGGATTGATTTTGGATCTTATGCGATTAGCCTTACAATACTCGCGTTGTGTAGCATTACACGAACGACCACCACTTTGCCTACAGCTTCAAGTACTCTCTACAAAGAACCCTAGAATGTGCTTGAGAAGAGATGACGGCCGCCTCTAATTCTGTTGTGTATTGTATGTTGTTATTTAGGTATAAAGACCTAAATATATATCATTAGGCTTAAAGGGCTTTGAAACCCTAAGGCCCACTATGGGTGTCCTTGTTGGGCTAAACCAACAGGCCCCAAAGCCAACATCTCCCACTCGCACATAGTGGGCAAATAATCGCATTCTCCCTTGCACCATTCTAGATTCCTCGTTCATACTTAGTAAATGAGTTGTGCGACCGCGAGCCACTTGAAAAGAAAATTTTTGGAGTACTATGTCAAATTCCCAAAGAACCAGCATAGAACATCCCTATAGCGTCTCGTTCTACCCCTAACCTATTTAGCCACATTCAGATTAAACATCTCTAATCCCTCGGAGTCACATCTCAGATCAATGCTTAAACCTCTTCCGTTTTATTCTCACAGCTACGTCGCTACTCTCAGAAAGCAACATAACTTGGTACCAGTGATCGTAAAACTTGAACGTGCTACCAAACACTCATCCTTTCGCCCTCATATCACTTAGATTATATTCAATTGCTTTCCCAATGATGTCCCTTTAGGCCGCATCAGTCTTAGCCATTAGAATACACACATCAAAGTAGCATACACTGAACTTCCTCTTCATGATACAGTCAAAAGTCACATAGGGCAAAAATAGTAGAGGATCATACATATTGTATCAATCCATAAGGACTCACATAGTTAAGAAGCCAGGATCATTCTTTCACTTCCTTATATAGTTCGCGAAGCACATGTAGTATGACTTACATGTTACGGTGGAGTTCTCTTTTAATAAAGAGCGTATGTCACTACCAAACACCGTACAGATCTTAGTCTAGTCGCTGTCAAGCGCCTAACCCGAAAAATCTACTTGCTCGCTCGTTTCAGCGCCTAGATGAAATTTCGCATCCGGCTATTCACAGGTTATATATGGATAGTGGGGTATCCATATTCAGTCTTCGAAAGACTTTATCTTGGCCCTTTCCAAATCGACACTTCAATCAATGTCAGCTCAGCTCACTATCACAACGCCATAAGCTTGACGTGTCTCATCTTTGCTCGCCTTCCAGGCGCCAAAGGCGATCACTCGTGTGAGAGAGTCGATCCATACCTATTGACATACTTATACCATGATATCCCAACCATGGGTAATGTGTGTGCTAGCAGTTATATTAAAATAATAACATAAGAGCAACATATTTCAAAAATTTATTAATAATAATATCAACGACATCAAATATCCTCTATGGTCAGGAAGCAAACAATCATAACCTACGTAAACCTAAACTCCTAACATGAGCCTGATAAACGTCTCTAACTATAGGCTTAGTCAAGGGGTCCGCAACCATGCGACTAGTAGAGATATGCTTAAGGACCACCTCTTTTTGCGCAACCATGTCACGAATGAAATGGTATCTAATGTCCATGTCTTTGGTTTTCCCATGATACTTGGGATCCTTGGAGTATGCAAGAGCTTCTGAACTATCACAATATATCGTAACCGGCTCTGAAGCGCTTTTAACAATGCCAAACTCTCCAAGGAATCTTCTCAACCAAACACCTTCTTGAATAGCAGCTGAACAAGCAACGTACTCTGCCTCCATCGTAGATAGTGCAATACAAGTTTGCTTTTTGCTGCACCATGATATTGCTCCGTCGTTGAGCAAGAAAGCATAGCCTGACGTCGATTTACGTCCGTCTGGGTCCCCTCCCTAGTCAGCATCGGTGTATCCAACCACACGCAAATTCGATGCTTGATAGCAAAGCATATAATCAGTTGTCCCTTTCAGATATCGGAGTATTCTCTTCACTGCTTTCCAATGAGCAACGCCAGGATTCCATTGGAATCTACTGACAAGACCAACTGCATAGCAAATGTCGGGTCGTGTACACATCATCGCATACATTAGGCTACCAACAGCGTTAGCATACGGAACACGAGCCATATTTTCCTTCTCATCAAGAGTCTTAGGACACATATCCAGACTTAAGGTATTACCCTTCTCAACAGGAGTGTCTATGGGTTTACAAGCTTGCATCTGAAAACGCTCAAGTACATTTCTTATGTAAGTCTCTTGAGACAAACCAAGAAGTTTCCTTGATCGATCTCTTAGGATCTTAACTCCGAGCACATAGCTTGCTTCTCCCATGTCTTTCATTTCAAAATTTGAAGACAACCACGTTTGTGTGGCTACAACCATCTCCTTGTTGTTTCTAGCTAATAGTATGTCGTCTACATACAAAGAGAGAATCAAGAAACTATTCCCAGAATGTTTAATGTACACACAGTGGTCCTCCTCGATCATCGTAAACCCATTTAAAGAAATGGCTCGATGGAATCTTAGGTACCATTGTCTAGATAACTGCTTCAACCCATAAATGGATCGTTTGAGCTTGTAAACTTTGTGCTCTTTCCCGCTAGCTATAAAACCAACAGGTTGATCCATATAGATTTCCTCATCTAGTTCTCCATTGAGAAATGCAGTTTTAATGTCCATCTGAAAAAGTTCTAAATCCATATGAGCGACAATAGCTAGAATGAGACGGATTGAGGCAAACCTCACTACCGGTGAGAACGTTTCCTCATAGTCAACGCCTTCCTTTTGGGTGTAGCCTTTCTCCATAAGGCGAGCTTTATACCTATCAATGGAACTATCTGCCTTGTGTTTGACTTTTAGAACCCATTTGTTTCCAATAGTCTTTTGCCCCGGCGGAAGATCTACTAAGTCCCAGACATTGTTCTTCCTCATAGACTCCATCTCATCAATCATTACAACTTTCCATTCAGTCAAAGTAGGGGATGCGATAGCCTCTTGATAATTTTTAGGCTTATCTACATCTTGCTGAGTACACATGAAAGCTGCCCCCTCAATCTCAAAACGACGACGTGGGATACTTTCACGATTGATCCTACGCAAGTGTGGATTTTGGGAATCAATCTCTAATGGAGGGACACTCCCACTAGGAGGTCGCACACTCCCACTAGGAAGTGAGTCACTCTCAACATTCTCATTCAGATTTGAAACGCCTTCATTCGATTCGACCATTTCAAACAACTTAATATTTCTGTCCACATCCCCTATCTTGGGGAATTCCTTCTCTAGGAAATCCACATCTCGTGACTTAATTTCAGAAACAACTCCGTCTTCTTGTTCACCAAGCATCACATATCATTTAGATTCCTCAGAATATCTAATGAATATGCACTTATGCGCCCTAGGGCTTAGTTTCCCATGCAAATGAGAACTAGTGTGAACATATCCCGCCGCGCCCCATGGGCGCAAATGGCTTAAGTGAGGCTTCCTGCCTATTCAAAGCTCATAAGGCGTTGACGAAACATATTTAGAAGGCACACAGTTGAGGATGTAGGCAGCAGCTAATATAGCATCCCCCTAGAAAGATATTGGGAGGTTAGCTTGCGCCATCATCAATCTAACCATATCCAAAAGGGTTTTATTCCTTCTCTCCGCTACACCATTTTGTTGCGGAGTATATGGAGTAGTTAACTGCCTCTGAATACCTTTTTCATCACAGAGCTACTTAAATAGCTCAGATAAATACTCACGTCCACGATCAGTACGGAGAGCCTTAATGGTCCTTCCACTTTGATTCTCAACCAACCTCATAAAACGCTTAAAGCAATCCAATGCTTTAGACTTGTGGGAGATCAAATATACAAAACCGTAACGTGTGTAGTCATCTATAAATGTGATGAAATAGCTAGCACCATGCCTTGCCCTCATACTAAGTGGGCCATAGATGTCTGAATGTACTAATTGTAAAGGAAAAGATGCTCTAGTGGCATTTCCAAACGGTTTTCTAGTTGACTTTCCTACTAAGCAATGCTCACAATTGGGCAAACTAATTTTAGCGAGCTGACCTAATAAGCCCTCTCTAGCTAATCGATTCATTATGTCCTGGCCTATATGACCAAGCCTAGCATGCCAAATTGTAGAATTTTCAGTAGAAGTCACAAAAGAAATAGAATTATTATTACTGGAATGACAAATATCTAAAACAAATAATCCATCCGAAATAAAACCATTACCATAAAAAATTGTTCCATTAAAAATGCTAACATTATTATTCTCATAAACTACTCAAAATCCTAACCTAAGCAAAGCAGAAACTGATAAAAGGTTTCGTCGAATATCAGGAGCAAACAATACATCATGGATCAATAGGTCGCGTCCATCGCGCATGCACAGCTTGTAGGTACCAATACCTATAACCTGAACAGCTTCTCCATTGCCCACGTAAAGTACTCTGCTTCCTGCTGGTAGTCGGCGGTACTCCATATATCCAACTTTATCCCTCACGACATGTTCGGACGCTCCTGAATCCACAATCCAATCATAGGAAGGATGAGCTACCATAACATGACTTATTACAAAAACAAAAAGAGAATTAGAACTTAAGAGTACCTTCTTCGGCTCAGTGCAGTCACGAGCGAAGTGACCTTCCTTGCCACAGTTAAAACATGCTTTGTTGGCGTTGCCCTTCTTACCACCACGCTTGCCCCGCTTGCGTTTGGTAGAGTTTTCCTTCTTAGGCGCACGTTCATCATCGTTCCTTTTTCCGTTGTTTTGGTTCTTGCGCTTAGACCCAGATGCCTTGCGCGAACCAGAGTGAACCACATAAGAGGAATTATTAGCTTTAGCAGCTTCCAAGCGCTCCGCCTCTAACTCCAAATGACACGCAAGATCATCAAAAGTTTTGATGTTTTCATTGTGCGACATATTGACTCTCATATGTTCCCACGAATCAGGTAGAGAACGAATCCCAGCTTGAACCTGCTACTCATCGCTCAAGTTGTTCCCAGCTGCATTGAGCTCGCGGATCATAGTCGACATCTGTCTAAGATGCTGCTTCATCGGGGTGTTAGAGCTCATCTTATATGAGTCAAACTTCAAAGTCAACGCGTGTAACCTAGTAGCTGAAGTGGAACCATACTTAGCTTTCGGGGCCTCCCACATTTCTTGAGCAGTCTTACAGTCCTCGAACGCACTGATCAAGTCATTGTGCATGCTGCTAAGCATAACAAAGCGCGCATAACGATCCTTCTTGACCCATTGAGTGTAGGCCTCTTGATCGCGCCGATGTTGGGCACCATTGCCATCCTCCGGTGGTGGATTTAAGGACTGGGTTAAGGTTTCTAAAACCTCTTACTCATCGAGAAGATATTGGATCTTACGGTGCCAAATATCATAATCGTCAGCATCCAATTTCTCTCCTTTGTTTAAGTCAGCAACAATGCTCTTAGAAGTCATCCAATATGCGCAAAAATAAGGATATTTAATAAGGATATTATTATCAGCACATCACACATAATATTTTGTAGCACAAATCTTAAATAAAATTTAATAGTTCACACATGACATGAGATCGAAAGATCGCTACGCTCAAAATCATCTCCCCCATCATGTGATATTATTAAATTAAAATTTAAATTACGCGCAAAAATTGTATAAGAGCTTTAAGCTACCACTACACTCCCACTATATGTAAAATGGATAAAACATGCAACACAATGATGATATATATAACAGTAAATAATATCAAAAAATGCATGTATCGTAGCAAAAAAAAAACACCTCAAAAAAACTGTTTTATTTTCTAATAAACAGAAAACTATTTTTCTAAAAAATAGAAAAACAAAACTGTTTTATATTCTAACAAACAAAAAAAAACTATTTTTCCAAAAAATAGAAAAACAAAACTGTTTTATTTTCTAATAAATAAAAAAAAATTCCAAAAAACAGAAAAACAAAAACTGTTTTATTTTCTAATAAATAAAAAACTATTTTTCCAAAAACAGAAAAACAAAAACTGTTTTATTTTCTAATAATAAAAAACTGTTTTTCCAAAAAACAGAAAAACAAAACTGTTTTATTTTCTAATAAATAAAAAACTGTTTTTCCAAAAACAGAAAAACATAAAACTGTTTTTTTTTAAAATACACATATACATGTGTGATTATGTACGAAGACCAATACATATCCCTCTGATACCAATGTTGGAAAAAATAATACAAGTATCCCATACTTGTATTCGTAGCGGATTGATTTGGATCTTGTGCGATTGGCCTTACGATACTCACGTTGTGTAGCGTTACACGAACGACCACCACTTTGCCCACAGCTTCAAGTACTCTCTACAAGGAACCCTAGAATGTGCTTGAGAAGAGATGACGGCCGCCTCTAATTCTGTTGTGTATTGTATGTTGTTATTTAGGTGTAAAGACCTAAATATATATCATTAGGCTTAAAGGGCTTTGAAACCCTAAGGCCTACTATGGGTGTCCTTGTTGGGCTAAACCAACAGGCCCAAAAGCCAACATCAATCATGCCCAACTTATTGATTACTCCATGGAAAAATCTTCCAAAGACCACCTTTGTGAGCACATCAGCTAACTGGTCTTTAGATTTTACGAATGAAAATTGTATAACCTTCTCATCGAGATTTTCTTTGATGAAGTGGCGATCAACCTCAATGTGCTTTGTTTGGTCATGTTGTACAGGGTTATGTGCAATTTTAATGGCTGCCTTGTTATTACAATGAAGACTTAAAGATATTTCATATGCAATTCTCAATTTTTTAAGTATACTCAGAATCCAAAGCAACTTGCATAAAGCATGAGCCATACTTCGAAATTTTGCTTTTGCAGTTGACCTTGCCACAACCTTTTACTTCTTGCTCCTCCACGTGACTAAATTCCCTTTTACAAAGGTAAAGTAACTTGAAGTATGCCTTATGTTTGTTTGATTACCTTCCTAATATGAGTCCATGTATCCTTCAATAGCAAAAACGTTATCCTTTAAAAATAACCCATTTCCCAGATAACCCTTTAGGTATTTCAAGATTCGATGTACTGCATTCATATGCTCTTTGAGCATGCATAAACTGACTTACAATACTCAATGCATAAGTTATATCAGGTACTGTGTAAGATAGATAAATTAGTCGCTCGACCAGACGTGATACGTACCCTTGTCGGTTGGAATTTGAACTTCAGAAACTTTGGGTTTATTATTCATTTATATGGGTGTCCGCGTGGTTTGCAACCAAGCATTCTGGTTTTGGTCAAAAGTTCTGGAACATATTTTCGTTGGGCAAGAGAAATACCGTTTTTCGATCTTGCAACCTCAATCCTAAAAAAAAATTAGCTATCCAAGATCCTAGCTTTATTTCAAACTTGCTTGGTAGCTAAATACTCCTGCAACGCCTTTATTTCGCCTAGCTCATCCCCTGTCATATCATCAACGCACACAATTAAGTCAATTACCTTTATTTCTTTTCGTTTTATAAACAAAGTGTAATATGATTTATATTGTTTATAACCGAATGGTAATTCATATAAAGATGCGTAATATTACCATCCGTTTTAAGCTTCATTATGTACACTCATCGACACCCAATTGCCTTCTTTCCTTAGGGTAACGAGATAAGTTCCCACGTGTCATTCTTTTATAAAGCTCCCATATCTTCATTCATAGTATTTTTTCCATTTTGGGTATGATAATGCATCATGCACATTACTAGGAATAGATACAGTGGATAATTGATTAACAGTGAATGCAAGCGATTCAGACAACTGGACGACACATAATTGTTAATAGAATATTTGGCTTTGACTCTGGGGTCAGGTTCGTGTTGTTTCTTTGAGACTCCTTTATTCGCCCTTTGAGAATACCTGGAACTATACTATTTGCAAACATACATGTTTTATTAGACTCATGAACTATAGGATCCAAGATTACCTGGGAATACCTAAGAAGGAACATTTTCTGTCGATTCTTTAGTTAGTCATATGACCACATGCACTAGTATCAATTATCCAAGTATTATTCATCGAAAATGTATAGAATATGGATGGCTTACTAATAATACCTGAATTGGGCAACGGTAGTTGTAGGCTACGATTGATTTCCCTTCGTAAAGGTCACCAAAACTTTCCCTGCAATCTTCCTTCGAGGTTTCTTTTTGAAGTCCCACCACTCTGGGTGATCAATGATCTCGTAACATCGCTGTTTTGAATGACCTATGTCACCACAATGAGAACATACAAAGGAATTATGGGTATGATATCTGGTTTATTCTGTTAATACGTTTGAAGTGATGGCCATTGAACTCACAATAGAATTACGATGAAGTGATTCGTTGATACGTTGATATTCAGAATAGGAGTTTCAATATAAACTTAACGAATGTTCGAATTAAAGAAAAAATATATGAGTTTCAGATGAAACTATACAAAAAAATATGAATCTTCAAAATGACTATGAACCTTCAAATAAATATACAAAATATTGATTACAAATTTCAAGAAAGAAACAATACAGATTTGCGAATGCATAAATATATGTGTTTCGTTTAAGATCGGAATTCCTCTGATACTACGTAAAAACTACAATTTCGGTGAATGATTCTTGTATAGTGAATTGAATTATATGCGATACAAAAAAAAAGCCTTAGATGTATAGGGTAGAATAGACGATAAAGAAGGAAAAAAAATAAATCCTAATCTAGCTTAGAGATTTGATACAAGTCAACTCAACATACAAGGCAACTAAATATTTGACAATTGTGTACAAATATCTGCTAACAAGGAATTGAAATAAATCTTGCGTACATGTGTACCGGTTTGATACACAAAGGCACTACTGGTACACGTACTTGCTTAAATTTTATGGCCATGTGCGTACTTGTGTGACCCAATATTAACTAATATCGGTACACAACCCATCGGTCAACACAATATTTATTATATTTGAATATATTAATTGGTCGAATATACAAGAGCAATTTGAAGAAGATGACTCAATAAGTATATTAATTTTATGTACCATAATTCGGAAGTATATATAAAACTTGAAAATTGTGCGAATAATCCAAAATAACATTTCCCCCCCTTCATGTTCATCCACAAAAGGGAATAGTTAAAATGAATTGATTTTACCGTAGTAAACCAAATTCGAAATTGAGCATACTTCTTGCATGACAAAGTTTGTTTGTTTTTTTTCCCTAGAAAAAGCTAGGGATTAATATCTTGTAATATATACTATATTAAAGAGGCAGAACGGGCCATGTCAAATTTTTAAATAGCCTATTTTACCTCCACAAATTATTTTTTTTCAATAAAAAAATATGCTTGCTATAGAATTTGAATCTTGAACATTCTTTCCCACAATTGCTACGCTAAAATAATATATTTTTTGTGAGATTAATGTACGCAAGGGTAAAACGAGAAGACCAAAAATCTGACACAGCTTCAAGGCTAACAAATTTTTTTTTGACTTTATATAATTGTAGAAGTATATAGTAGATATAAACCCATTTTTCATAAATTATTAGCTTCCGACATATTCAAACCACTTAACTGCCAGTTCATTTATCATTATTATTAAAATATTTTTTTCAAAATTATATGAATGGGAGTTGCACGCATATTGTGTGTCTAGCATAATCTAGTATATACATCTATCATATATTATAAAGCCAAACCTCAATTCAACCGCCCGAAACAGTGTCAAACTTATGTAAATTTTTTTTACCCTGTCTCTTTTTTCATTAAATAGACCATTTAACATGTTTGTTTTATATTTTAATTTAACCTAGATATATCTGAATAACACATGTATCGCATGTGTAAGGACGTTGTTTAGTATATATATGCTTGTCAACAAACTTATTGGTTTGCCCATGAAGGAAGCGACCAACTCTTGGTACCCAACACCACAAATCCTACAAATCTAATTTTCCATGGGAAGGAAGCCAAGGAAGGAAAGCATATAGGAATCCCCCCAAACAGCCGAAAGTTCCAACACAAAAGAAAGGGTGAAACCCAAATAAAGGTATATCTTATTTGGAGGACAGAATAAAAAATTTAATTGATTAGGTATATGTATATGTAAATGCATGCCTATAAATTCAACAATCATCTGTCTTTATTTCTCATTGATTTCAACATCATCTAGCAAAACAAGAAGAAGAAAAAAAGAAGAAGAAGAGAAGAAGAAGAGATGGATTCAATTTCACAGAGAGTGTACAAAGATTTTGAACCATCATGGGATTGGGTACCGGAAGAAGATTGTGATACTCTTCTACTCTATCTACCTGGTGAGCTACCTTACAATTATTTCATTCATTAATTAATCCCCATGGTTAACATAACATGTGTGCGTGCGCGCACAGACATATGGATTATTTTCGTGTACACGTGATGCGTGTGAAGCTATATATAATTAAAAAAAAATAAAAAAATTGTAAGTGGTGTTATGTCGAAAAGCCATATTAGTGTATTATCCTTGCTGTTAGCGAGAGTTCGAATCTTTTTTTGGAATATCAATAATCGGTAAAATGCCTTCTAACTTTATATAATAAAAAATATACCTGGCGGTTATTATTCTCCATGAAAAATAGTGAAAATTGCATGTTTTTCATTTTTATTTTTAGTACCGTTTGATCAAATAGTTTTTCGTGGAATTAATTTTATTATGAAACAAACTTAGATGATTAATTTAGCTTAATTCTCCTATTTTACATATCGTACTAAAATCACCTCCCATCTTAAGAAATGTTTTTTAATCTGGAAAATAATTGGTGAAATTTTTTTTATGAGAAATAAAAAAAAAAAAAAAAGAAAAAGAAAGGAGTAATTTTATAAAATCTTCTCCATGTTTCCCCTATTTTGAATTAAAAAAAAAAATTCATTATCCCCTAAGGGAAGCAAGGAATTTTTCTTTGGGTGGGGCACTTAAACAAATAATGTGCTATATTTATTTTTTGATGATTGTTTTTCTCAACATTAATTCCATATGATACATTGTGACAAAAAAACAGAAGAAGAAATATAAATTTGCTTCTTATCTCTCTCTCTCATCGCCATGAGATCACGCATGCAGGTTACATTGCACCTGGTTGATATTGCACGCGTATCAAGAGTGCCTGTTTTCTAATATATGTAACAATAACCATTTTAACGAAATTTGACAGGTTTCAAAAAGGAGCAACTGAGGGTTCAATTATCAAGAGCAAAAAACCTGATTATAAGTGGCGAACGCCAGCTCGAGGACAATACATGGAGCCGATTTCGCAAGCAATTCGCTATTTCCAACAACTGTGATCTCAATGGAATAAGTGCAAGATTTGATGCCGGCGTACTTTATGTTAGGCAACCCAAACTAATCATGCCTGCGGAGAAACAAGAAGAAGAAGAAGAAAAACCAACCATTACCGAAACTCCAAAGCAGCAGCCCATGGAAGAGCTGAAAGAACATGCCACTGGCCCACAAGCCACTTCAATGGCTAATCTAGCCGAGCCAACAAATGTCAAGAAGAATGATGAAATTGAAGCTGCTAAAAGTGTTTCAAAGAAAGGAGGGGAAGAGGAAAGGGAAAGGGAAATGGAAAAGAAAAAAGGAAAGGAAAGTGAGTCCTCTTCAGATTCTGAAAGTTCCCAAGAGCAAGGGGATAACGAATGCCAAACGTGAGGATCGAAAGAATTTGAAGGAGGAAAATGAGAGTGATAAAATTGCAAGCGATGGTATGGAGAATAGTGGATGTGGGACTGGAGATGGGGCTGTGAGTGGAAAAACTAGGGTCGAAAAGTATAGGCTCAGTGTTGGTCCGGTGGCAACAGAGGTGAAGAAGCTGCCAAAAGTGATGAACATGGCCCTGGCTGTTCTAGTGGTTATTGTACTTGGAATTTATATTATAAATGCGATTAGGTCTCCAATGAAAGCCGAAAAGTGAGGCATTATTTACTTGGTAATGGAATAAAGGAAATGTAACAGAGTTTTTATGTGGAATAAAGGAAATCTAAGGAGTTTTTATCTCTTGGATATAACTTTGATGATTAAAACAGATCTCTCAGTATGCTGCAAATAATGAACCAAAGATTTTGGGTAAAAAAAACTCACTTAAACATACGGTTAGATCGACATCAAATCACATATATATCTTTCGAGAACTCAAAGAAAAATCACATAAACTTCCGTACTTTGGGGACTAAAGAAGAAGGGATTAATTAACAAATGAAATATGAGATGCCATTGTAGAGATTTCATGAAACTTCGACGTGCTTTTGTTTTCATTAATTTTACTTCTTTTTGGTGGATAGAAGGGGAAGGGGAGTCGTCAAAACAAAGGGGGCAGGGCAATACCGCCCTGCACCCCTCCACCACTACCCCAACCCCCCCACGCCCTCTCTTATACACACCCACCAAAGTTCATTAAATTTCTGTAACATTGACAAGATCTTCAAATTTTCACATTTAGATCCCTACATAGAGAAGTCATATAGCAAAGATATTGTAAATATTATGATGAAAGCTACTAGTTAATGCCAAATAACTTCAACAGACAATAACAAAAGAACATTTTACAACTCAAATCCTATTCATATTAATTAAGGTCAATAACACAAGTTTTGGGTATAAGCGTATAAGCTATTATCTCTTAAAACAAAAGACACAACATAAAGTTCCTAGCTTAGTTCAACAAGACCCTTACTCCAACCAGAGCAACTAATCATATAGCATGTAATAAAATGTAAGTAGCTAATGGCAGACTATGTAATCTAAATTTCATTGGGAAACTCCAAGCTTACGGCAACCCAGTTGTCATCGCTAATGGGTAGAACCACGGTGCCCTTCGGGAACTCCATATCGGGAACTCTAGGGTACACTCGCACCCTGTTGCACAGCAAGTAGCTTTCTGGCTTTACATCTGAAATAAAGATGACACACGCTTTTGTTAAAACATTATATTTCACTTAAACCTTAGGCGAAAAGTAATTTTGCCCACAAAGCAAACATGGCTAAGTGAGAGAGGCAGTGATTTCATGAGCTTCTGCATATTAAACTTGGGCATAGACAAATTTTTGAGGGGAAAACCTTCTCAATGTACTCCCTCCATCCCAAATTAAGATTCCAATGTTCCCTTTAGGAATGTCCCAAATTAAGAGGAGACTTTCCTTTTCAGAACAAAATCAACGTACCAAAACTCGCTTTAGCAAGCAAGTTATGGTCCAAACCATTGATTGTGATGAAATTAGTGCTTTCTTAAAAAATCTGAAAGTCAAACATGGACTCTTGATTGGGGATGGAGGGAGTAGGATGCCTAAATCTTGAATAACCAACAAGTGATGTGATTTAAGCTAATTGCGCTTGAAAGAGCACATGTTGGTAGTGAATAAGTTCTCGCTTGTTCCAAGTTTTTGTGTTTTCTTGCAACATATACACAGTTTGAGCTTAGAAAAGGAATTGAATCGAGCGATTCAAACTTTGACAAGAATTATGAGGTGGTAAATGTAAATTTTACCTATTTAGAATTTTGTAAAGCAACAAAACTTGAATAAGATGAGCTATCTAAGTCTAAAATAGTCCTAGACATACAAAAGGATGAAGAAATTCGAAGGAAGATGTTACCTTCATTTTCTTTAGCTTGCTCTTCGTACTTCATAGCCTGACTTGAATCCAATGAAGAACCAAATTTGATTAAGCTGGAGCTAGGAGTGACTTCGAGAGCTTCATTTTGTGAGGAAACTTGTGAAGTAAAATCACCAGTCCGATTTGATTTACCTAAATGCGAAGGAAATTAATCTCATTAAGCATTGTAAAGAGAGTTCCACCAACCCAATACATTCAATCAAAGATGTGAACAAGAAGTTGAATACATTTACGTAGGACTACCCACATTTGAAAGAGTGCATCCACCAGGTCTGCATTTGATTGGCTTACATGGAAAATAATTGAATTCCATGGAATTGTTAAGATTAAAAGACAGAGATAATATCGGAGTTGCAACCAACTTACGTTCCATCAAAGCAGTGTAGGCAGCCTGTGCAGCATTGAGCTCAGCTAGTTTCTTGGATTTTGCTGCCTTGCCATGAAAACTCTCTCCTTCTATTTCCACAATGGAAAAGAAAGTGGGCCGATGAGCTTCACCTGATTTCACAGTTTTGTATGTTGGGAACATGAAACCTTCATTCTGAGCCAATTCTTGCAAGAGATTCTTGCAGTACTGGGACTCGTTCTGGACAAAAACCAATCAATGAATCAACATAATCCGTAAGATTAGAACTCCATCACACACATTGTAGGCTCCATTTGGTTTGGGGTGAACTATTTTTCCCTGGGTGAAAGTGACAAGTTTTTAACTTGGATGAGTTCAGGTGAAATATTTCAGTCTGAACCAAAGGCGGCCTAAAATTCCCTCCTTGAAAAAAGCGATAAGGGCTGGTTTAACTTGGGTACCTTGTAAATGATCAAAATTAGACCTAGATTATAGGTACCACTTGCATTTTGATCTTTTTTCACACTTGGGTACCTGTTCCTTACTATTACACTATGGCTAAGGTTTTGTCACTAAGGGTTCGTTTGGTTTCAAAGTGAAATAACTTTTACCAGGGAATGTACTTTGGTGAAGGGTATTTTACTTATTCGGAATTGAACTTTGTGCCACATTTTTGTTTCACAGCTTTATACCAACAAAAGTTTTACCCAAAATAGGAGTACTTTCACCATTCCATTTTACACCTTCGTAGACATTATTGACCTCCATACCAAACTTCCCTTAAAGGTGACATTTAGTAACTGATAGGGTAGTCTGATTTTCGATAATTAGCTAGGAAACTATGTGATAAGAAAATAGTGTAGGTACCCAAAATCGCAAATAGCAAGGTACCTAAGTCAAAATCACAAATAAATCGAGAACCAAATAAAAAAGAATAGAGAAAAACTTGCCTCTTGAGATGTATCTAGTGAAAGTGACAACAAAGCAACCTGTGCAGCAAGATGTTCTGCTTCCTTTAAATTCTTACAAAACGTAGTACTTTCAAAGGACTCTCCACCAACAGTAACAGCAGCGATGAAGCGAAGATCATGAGGTGGGCCCTCCCTTTTATTAGAATACGCGGGCAACCCCAGGCTCTTTCTTTGAGCATAAGTCTGCAGCATCATCTTGTACTGAGATTGTGAATCTGTGAACATGAATAAAACTCCAGGAAATAAGCAAGATTTTCATTGGGGGGACAGAAAGAGCAAAAGTTGAAATTGAAAGTAGCAAATAGAAAAGTATCGGTAATCAAATTCCTTACTGACTATGACAGTAGAAGCATTTGAAGGTATGTCATCTCTCTGATGTGCTTCTTCAATCTGTTTTCCTCCGACAATATAAGCATCATCTGCAATCAGGTAATATCAAAAGTAATGAGGAATAGTACTCAAGAACTAATGCCATATTAAGAAGTGATTATCCTTGTGAGTTAAAATATAAAGAAGTATATTGTTACCTAAGTCGCCATTATTATTATTATATTATCGTAAAGCACACATTTGTTGTAATATGCTAATCCAAAAAGTGGATTTTTGGATCATATCATCATGTTGCTCTCTTCAAAATACTCAATGCCAAAACGAATTAGTGATCAAAAAACACAGAAAAGTAGTTTCTCAAAAACTTTTTGACGCTGATTTGTGGGAAAGTTAATCAAGCACAAGTAGTATCCCCAAAATATTATTCCTGGATAATTTGCAAAAATAATCATATAAATGGCTCCAAAAACAAAATGACATTTTAAGGTGGACTATTTAAATCATGTAGGACAGAAAAGTGATTTTAGAAAGAATGGCGGAAAATGCACGGTTAGATATATAGGATAAAAATGTGTCAAACAAACTTTAGTCTCAACATTTAAGCAAACTTTTTCAATGCATTGTGTAAACTACTTATAGAATGATATATTCAAATCAGTAACAAAAATAACAATTCTTACAGTCTACTTTCCTAAGAGAAAGTAAATCATTCAACTCTAGAAAATTGCCAATTCCTTGCTAAGATGAAACTGACATGATGTACAGGGTAATTGATTAGTTACTACAAACAACCTTTGTGTACAATTGAATCTATTATAACTCATCAAGTGTTTTCTTGATGGCATTTGAAATTCCATGGAAAAGAATTGAATTCCATGTAATTTCAACTTTTATGTACAAGAAAATGAATTTAACGAAATAACAAAACATGGATGATCAAATTCCTTACCAACTATCACACCTGAAGCATTTGAATTAGTATCAGCATTCTTTTGTGATTCATCAACCTTGGCTCCTCTAGCATTGGAATTGTTGCCATCTACAATCATGTAATTTAATTGTTCTGAGAAATATTCATGACTAAGAACATTTCTGTACAAATTAAGCATCGAATTCTACTCTTAATCAAGCCTTCAAAAATTTTCCATGGAAAAGAATAAAGAACTTTAAGTCTATTGTAGAAGCTATATCCTTTGTTAATTATTGAAAGAGGCTTTCCCCGAAATTGACCAGTACATTCAGCCTAATTTTTCATTTCTTCATTGAATCTAGAAACCACCTCCCCCTAATTTTTGTTCAACGGAAACATTTTCCATGGAAAACAATTCCGACAAATCTGAAACATTTCTATGTAAATCAATCAAAAGCACTCTTAAGGGAAAACTGGGTAGTGTGACACTCGTAACTTTTGTGATTTATATGCTGCACAATCACATTGACACATGAAGAGATGAAATCATAATATTCTATACCACAATAAAAGTGGCATCATATACCTCAACTAGTTACTTGTGATTTTGAAATCAAACCTATGTTCGATAAAAATACATATGGGTTGTCTCAATAGTTTCATTTGAAAGCACAACTTTGCCTTCAAATTCTATTTTAAAAATAATTTCTGTCAAGATAGCAATAGAAAGAACAAACAGAACTCTACAATTAGCCTAATTCAAACACAAATTCTTGAACAAGTGGCATACATATAAGGGGTTGTTGATACTCGAAACAGAACCTTCTTGTTTTGAGGACAAAGAATATGTAATTACGCTACAAGGCTAACTTTGGCGTAAATTCCCAAAATCTGGTTTCTAACATATAAATTCCTCTTGATATATAATCTGAAGAAATATCCTATACATACATACACACTCAATTAAACACATATTTATGTTTACTATAACAAATTTTCAAGATAGTTCACCAAAATCCGCTAAATTACCCAATAGAGAAGTGTCTCACAGCCAGATTACCCTAATTCAAAGTATAGGCATAAGACTTTTGCCCTAAATTTTCTCAGAAAATAAATTGTGCACAAATTCTTTTTGTATAATCGAAAAACAAACAAATTCCCCAAAATTATTCCACGGCAATTAACAGAACCAAAGGTAAACATAGAACAAATCAAATACATTTATTTGCTCCAAAATCTAAATGAACAATCAAACAAATATAACCATGTGATCAAACTGCATTCATTGAAATCTACAGAAACCAATATAACAAGATCAAAATTCATTGAAATGTAACTGCAATTGCTTATTTGGCTTTTGTTTACTTGTCTTGTCTGAATCTGAAAAAATTGTTCTTTTTATATCTAAATACAATATCTGAATAGACATTAAACATATTTTCTTGACTATTTTACCCTTCCTTTATCTTTTAAGATAGCACTAAAACAATTGATTAGGGGTAAAAATGGTAATAAAAAATGATCAAGTGTTTAGAGTTCAGATTCAGAGGTAACTTTACTCAAAATTTAAAAATAAACTCCGAAAATTCAATATAACCAAACACACACATTTACCGTCACGAAAGCCCGAAAGGAGCCCATTCAGACTTAAGAGGTAAAACAAACAGATCCCATAGTATTTGAGGTGCATTTTTTTTTATTTTACACACCAGAAGTGAAGTGCAGAAAAGCAAGCTTAGCAGCTTCATTGCCAGCTTCTTTAGAGGATTTACAAACAGTCGCCGTATTGAATGTGCAGCCATTAACAACAGCAGAAGCTCTGAATTGAGGGTTATGATCCGGTCCATCTTTCACACAAGTGTATCTTGGCAAAGCCCACCTCTTCTTTTGGCAAAACTCTTGCAGCCGCGCCTTGTACATTGAAACTCCCTCTGTATTCCAATTCCAAGCTTAATCAATCTGTTGTTGCGGAAAGATGAAGAACTTTTCAGGGAAGAAGAAGGAAGAGTGAATTGATATTGCTGTGTTTTTGCCAGAGAGAGTAAGTTATAGAGAGAGAGGAAAAATAAAACTCTTCCCGCGTGTTTGCTTTTCTGGGTAACTGATTGTTTGTTTGTCTGTCTGATTTTTGTTTGTGATGAATCCAACCGTTGAATAATTGGAACAAAGGTAATAGATGGACGGTTGTGATTACCACATTCATTGTGTGAGTGGGTGATTACTTTGAATGGTACGTTCCTGAAATGTATAAATTACCAAAAGTTAAAAGGATTATGTTTGTTATGAAAGTAGGATAGAATTAAATATTTTTGTTATAATTTTGGATAAAATAAAATATCAAATAAATTAGGGGCTTTTTGTGTTGAGCCCAATTAATTTAAATTGTTTTGCAATTAGCCCATTCTAAATTAGAAATTAGTAAATAGCCCAAATGATTGGATAATTATTAATTAATATTTTTTAATTACTTTTTTTAAAAAAAAAATTATTTAGTTGATTTCCAAGATTACCCTTTTGTTGATATCTAATTTTAATATTCAATAATATTATAAATTCTAGCCACTCCTAATCTAAGAGGACAATTAAATATTCAAAAATAATTTTTTTTGTTGACTAGATAAACACTATTTATATATATTTTTTAAAATAAATAAATATCTAATCACATATGATCTAATTTCATTTTGAATTTCAAAATTTTTAACACCTAACTGAATTATCTAATTTAATACGAATAGACATATGGCTCCATAACCTATTAAAGAAGAGAATTTATGAGGTTACAATAGTGTACTACAATTAAACTTACCATCAAAATAGAGAAGGTAGCAAAACTAGTTTATAACCATCGTAACATAGTAAGGAACACAGTAAGAATATGTACAAAATAATACACTATCTTGATACTTATGTCTCTAGTGTAAAACTTAACCACTATATATGCATATTTTACTTAAGATTAGAGCGAGCTGCAAATATATATTAATGTAAACGGCAGATATATTAGTGTAATACCAGGCATATTAATGTATTACACTAATATGAAGACATATTAAAGATGCAGATATGTTGACAGTTTTTCAAATAGAGATATTACCAGGCATATTAATGTATTAGTGTAATACACCAGAAATATTTGAAATAGTCATATTACACAAAAAAGCAGGCATATTAGTGTGTTACACCAGAAATTTTTGAAACATGCATATTAGTGTGATACAGCATAAGTATGTATATTAGTGCAATACACCCTGACTATTCCATGAAAATGATATAGATCTACAAAATAAATTGATATTATAAACACAAATCTACCTAACCATCGATCAGCAAAAATAAAATGCAACATATGATAAAAAAACCTAATGAATAATGGAATAATGTGACAAAAATCTTGACCGAATGGCAAGAAAACTTTCTAAAATGCAAATGTACCTCTGACCAAAGAAGACCGTTGTAGCAAAGAAGTAAAAAGACGATGTGTAGACCAAAACAAATGATGAAACTGAAAAATAGTTGTTTTACGTATGGCTTAAGAATAAAATACAACACCAATAAAATAGGAGTACAAAATTAAATGATAATGATTAATTCAATAATTTGTTTAATAATGGATATGCTCCAAAACAACTACACATTATCCTATAATTTAGGTGGTTACCATAATCTATTTATTGTGAGAGTAGCAGCAAAAAAAAAGGAGCCATAACCGATCCATTCAACAACTAGGGCAAGAGGGTCATTTGTTGCTTAAAACCCTATAATAATAATGAAATTAATTTTAAATTAAAACTGGGCCAAATGCAAAACAATTGGGGTAAATACAAAAAAGTGGGCTAAATCCTAATTTCTGAAACGGGCAGGATCTGAATAAAAACAATCTCATGAAAATGGGTTATATACTAATTTTCCAAATAAGTTATCTTGAATTGATGGTTTATCCTACAAAAGACATGATTAAATAATCTTTCTTTGAATGTGGAATTATTCAAAGCGGCCGCTATTTGCACACCATTTTTTACTTTGTTATATTTCATTTTTCATTCGTCAGATGATAAGTGAGTAAGTACATATTACTCGTTTCATGAAGGTCGAGTATAAGCTTTAAAATGTCTTATTGGACCCATTAGCACCAAGTATGTAGGCTTATACTTGCTAGTCATTGGGGCGTGTAACATGCATTTACTTGATTGTCTTTAGACGAATGAAAAGTGGAGCATAATCAAGTGCTTTTTGGAGTGCAAATATTTAATCATATACTTTATATCATATTCGGTATTTTTATTTAACGTGCCAAACGGGGCCTTAAATATACATGGCGTATGTGCCCTTTTTCCTTCGTGCGAAATTTATGTTAAAATAAAATATATTTAATAAATTAAGAAGCAGTCAAATGATAAAGTTTCTTTCCTTTTAACTTAAAGCTTGTTATTTTTATTTAACGTGCCAAATGGGGCCTTAAATATACATGACGTATGTGCTCTTTTTTCTTCGTGCGAAATTTAAGTTAAAATAAAATGTATTTAATAAATTAAAAATCAGTCAAATGATAAAGTTTCTTTCCTTTTAACCTAAAGCTTGTTGTTTTCAGACCCGTCAAAAATTTAGTAGAATTTCTCGCCAAATAAAACGATCCCTTGCAAAATCCTAATGAACCATTAGGCCACTCCAGAGTTTTAGTTTGATTAGTATTTCAAGCACCTTAATTAAGACAACCCCCCCTTCCCTGGGGATATTTTTCTATTTTGCCTTTGTGAGCTCTTTCAAAAAACTTTTACACTTGTTGCCAAGGGTATAATTACTCTTAACCTATATATTCTTTAACCTTTTACCTTTCAAATAAAGAGTAGTGCTAAGAGCATTTAAAAATGCTCTATAAAATAATACTCTATGAACTTACGTGGCATTTTGAATAGAAATTAATTTGTTGTGTTCTAAGTAATTTCAAGAAGCTCTTAAAATTTGATTAAATTAATATTTTAATATTTGCTTTTAGTTTGAAAAAATGAAAACACGCCTTTTTATTATAATTGTGAGATCACAAAGAATAAAATAATGAAAAGAAACATTTGCGGAGTGGCCAGTCTTCAAAATTGAAGGGAGAGTGGCTCGTAGTCCTCAAATAAAGAGCTACTTTTGCTAGTGTGCCTCTTGAAAATATTTTACTTTATAGAGAAACTTTAAACATATTAAAAAATTGTACAAATTTTTATGCGAACAGCTAATGTACCAATCAAATAAAAACAGGCAAATAGCTCACTAAATAAGTGGCACCACCAGTTTATTAGAATAGTGCCACAATAATTTGTACGTATTATTTGTGCGAATATTAAATAAACCTAAGATATTTTTTAAATTAATTAATATATTATGACAAATATCATAATATTATGATAATTATTGGACTAACACTTAACTTTTAATACAAGTGGTAAAGATTCTCGTGTTAGGAGAAAAGTCTCTCATCTTTAATTTGAGCTAGTCATAGTTGTGTATCTGGAAAAAAAAAAATTATATCATATAATTAATAATTTTGAAAAATATAACATTCTAACTCTACAAAAATATATTGGCTAAATAACCAAAAATAGCAACGAATTTTACCACAATTTTCACTTAGGTCGTTGAACTTTTTTTTGTAGCAATCATAGCAACAAACTTTGCTCCATTTATCACTTAGGTCCCACAGTTAAGTTTTATTATTTAAATGCAGATGTGGCTGCTGAATTGGCACGAAATTAATGGATTGGCTTGTTTTTTTCATAAAATAATGACGTGGTGTATGATGGCTAGGATTTTTTTGGCCAATCAATTTTCTCTGGCCACCTCCATTTTTTCCGGCTATTTTCTATTTCTGGCCACCAACATTTTTTCCGACCACCAACATTTTTTTAATTTTCTATCTCTGGCCACCTCCATTTTTTCCGGCCACAAACATTTTCTTCATTTTCTATCTCCAGCCACCTCCATTTTTGCCGGCCACTCCATTTTTGCAACTCAAAATGCACAAACCAAAAGCAGCATCTTCATTTTCCAAAGAGATAGACAATCCGTGGACCAGACCAATTTCACACATAATAGAAAAGGAATAACTTTCAGCATTTTACTTATAAAATGGGTTTAATTTGTACCGAAAAAAATGGAATGGCCAGAGAAAATGGGCTAGCCGGAGAAAATGAAGGTGGCAACATCACCAAAAAATCCTAGTCAGCATATGCCACGTCATTAATTTATGAAAAAAATAAGCCGCATCATTAATTTTGTGCCAACTCAATAGCTACATCAGCATTTCGTTAATAAAACTTAACGGTGGGACCTAAGTGATAAACGGAGCAAAGTTTGTTGCTATGATTGCTACGAAAAAAAGTTCAATGACCTAAGTGAAAGTCGGGATAAAGTTCGTTGCTATTTTTTGTCATTTAGCCAAATATATTTGATATAATTAAATGAAGAGATTTTGCCTTTTGCTCCGAGAAGATTTTTGTGTATTCAGATTTTGGTTTTTATTCGGCTAGGGATAGTTATTATTTTTTTTGGGGAGGCAACGAAATAATTTCTTAAGTTTGTGCATTATAGATTTGTTCCATGAAATTATATGTAATTAAAATTACTAAGAAAATTAGACAATTAAATGTCACTAAAAGATGAAAAAATACATAATTTTTTATGTTTTACCAATTTTCCATGGAAAACTTTGCCAATAAAAAAAGTCACATTATCTCCATTTGACCAAACCGCTGATGAGGTCAAGTCACGAAACGGTTAAAAAAAAGAGGGTCAAAGTCTGAATAGTAAAATCTTTGGGGACAAAAGTTTAATTTTGCAAAAATTATATTGGCCAAAAGGGAAAGAATCCTTTTATCTATAACATCTTTAGTTTTAATTAACTTGCTAACATGTTTAATTTAATTGTGTATTTGATGCAAATCGGAAATCAACATTTTCTTATTTTATCATTCTGATGTAATTTTATTCTTTTGTTTTTACGAGCTTATTTTATTGTTTTAGGACTTTAGAATTTCATGGAATTCTTATTTGTTTGGTTTTTTTTCTTTTTTTTAAGTAGAGAAGAATTTAGTTTCCCAATAGATTAAGTACTTGATTCAAGTGTGTTTTCAATTTTAATCGGGGTGAAAATTAGAGAAATCCAAACCTAAATCGACAATCCAATCCGAACCATTAATCCAACTTCTTCATCCCCATTAGTCCAATAAGTCAACCAAGTAACTGAACTTTCAATTCAAAATGAGCAGTAGCACACTAATAGATTTTGCTGCCTCCTCAAAAGTAGCATTCAAGAATTGCAAAGGCACTATGCTACACTTCTAGTCCATATATATTAGCAAAAGATCTGATTCTTTAAGAGTTAGAACCAAATTAATTACATGAAATCTTCCTATAAGGCAATGGATTGAATTTAAACATATAGTAGTGATAAGTTTTAAACACATTCATGGGGAAAAAGAGTATCTCAAACATATCTAGATTCAAAAGCGTAAGGATGATCTAAAAGGTAAATAATTTTAGGGAGGTGTTAAGGGCACTACTAAAATAACTCAGGGACAACCCATTTTAAAATTTTATTTGTACTTTATGCGACCTCCTACATATTCTCTCTCCCCCTATCTCTCTCTCTCTCTCTCTATATATGTATATCATATCCACTATTTTATTTCTCTATACATATCCTCACTCACATAAATATATGTACACATAGGAAATAGATTGTTCTCTCTCTATAAATACACACACACACACACACATATATATATATATATATGTATAATACATGCACATAACATAGTACATACATATACATATATATTAAGCAACTAGCAGTTGAAATAAAGAGAGATTTTAGAAAATATGTTCAAAACTAAGACATGTGTTGAGCACATTGCATTAAGCTTGTGTTACAAAGTTTACCAATTGCTACCTTGTGTAGCATAATCAAAGTCATAATTGTTGAAATAGGTAAACTTTACACTATTTAATTATATGAGTAACTATGCTTTTGATTCTAGACTTGACCGAAAGAAATATGTTCTAAGTGGATGAGACTGCATTAAAGGCTATTGTCTTCAATAGTTATGCAATATATACCAAGTTTTTGTACTGATTAATGGAGAGAGATTGAAAAGTTAAAAAAAAAATAGTGGCCAAATAGACATCTAGATTTGGCATAAGATGGCCGAAATTTCTCCTAATACTTGGGAATTTGTGGACGATAAACATGCGGGTAAAAGAGACCTAAGAAACCAACCATTCGGTTCTTTAATGTGGAGTTTCAAACTATAAACTTGGCAAAATAGTGGATGCTTACCGACCCCCCCCCCCCCAAAAAAAAAAAAAGTATGTCGAATATGCAAATAGAATATTGGCGTTAAGGGAAAGAGATAACACAGAAAGGAAAAGAGAAAATGGGGAAAAGGGGAGGGGGAGAGGGAGAATACAAATGAGAGTGTGAAAAGAGGAGAAGTTGGACAAGGTTCTTGGTTTTAAGTGTGGTGTCCCAATGCGTAGTGCCATGAGCAACCAACATGAAATGTGTGGTATCAAAAAGTGTGTGAATAGCCTAAGTTAATATTGTAATGCTTTTAGCACCTCCCATAATTCTACTTTGTAAATTTTAGGAATATAAAATTTTAGATGGTGAATTATTCAGTTTCAATTATGTTTCTGTTTTGATATTTTTTTTTGGGGGGGGGGGGGGGGGTGGGGGGTAGGGGGGGTTTAACAGATCAGTTCGGTTTGACCGTTTGATTTTTGAGTTGACCATAACACCCTAGTTTAATTAATATAAATAGACATAGGCCCTTACATTGTAACGGTTTTATAATATTGATATTTATTAAGTGAGAATTTTTGTTTTTTCGTATTCAAGGAATTGAAAAATTAATCTATTTTCTATTTTCTTAGGTATTCTTAGAATCAACAAACTAATGCAAACGTGTGTTTTTGGGTAGAATCATTGAATCAACAACCAAATTGCATGTACAAGAAGAAACCTTAACTTTCCATTCAAAAAAATAAAATACAAAATATGAACAAATACCTAACTTTGGACAGTCTCTGGGTTTAATCACCCTTAATAGTTGTACAAGATGTACAAAACTTAAACTTTCTTTTCAAAAAATTATTTTCAAGTATACATGTCAAACAGATTGGATATAGATCGGATCATATTATATCTAATTCTGATCCAATCCATGAATCCGAAGACATACCAAATGTTAATTCATATCCGAATCTATTATCAAACGGATCCATAGCTGTAGCTTGACTTTAATCAACTTTTAATGCTAAATCAGTAATTATATTTATAAATGTACAATATTATATATATATATATATAAGTTGGGTCGGATTGCTATATATCTATATCCAGTTTCATCAAAACTCTTAACAGATTCACATTGGATTCAGACAAAAGAATCACGGATTCCTTAATCGCATAAGAAAATACACACCTTAGCATTTCTAACTAATACTTTTGCTTGTCCAAAGAGGGGAAAAAAAGTTAAAAAAAGGAAAAAGAGCACTCAATCAAAATCCTAAGTTTGGTTACCTTTGATGGAGAAATCAATCGCTGTAAGAGTTTGCCAATGATGAAAGCAAATGGATCTATATAAGAGTATTTAGACACAAATGAGTAAAAATCAATTGAATCTGGAATCTGATAGTGATCTGAAAACTTCCAATTGAAAAGGAAAATCCCAAATCTAAATCTGTAGCAATGTTAATGCAATATTGCTGAAGCGATTTTTTTCCTCGCAGAACAATGAGACAAAAAAGGCGAAAATAGCAAGGTGGGAATAGAGAACAAGTACAAATAGAGCAAGTAATACTTAATACGGGACACATGGCTCAACGATGAAACTTCGACAAGAATACTTCCTCCATTTTACTTATATAGTATGGATTTAAGTGAATGGGGGTAATGGAAAGATACCAAATCCGCACAAGAAATTTAAAAAACATTAATTAAATAAACATGAATATAAAAATTAGAAGACCAAGAAAAACCTGAACCAATTCCACCTTCTAAACATCATTCCTTCAATTAGTTATTCCTCTTTCATTTCTCATCAAGACTTGGCAGTGTAAAAAGCCCAGAAATACAAACATAATAGCAAAAACAAAAGCAAACATATAAGCCTCAGATGGAGAGAGTCTCTCAACATCACACACACATCCAACCATTTCAACACAAACCCTCAAACATTATTTCCACTATATACTGACCCATATTTTTCCTTTCCATACACCATTCCCACCTCACAAAATTATTTTTTTGCTGATTTCAAAATTTCAAAACTCATTTGGCACTGGCCAACTGGGTGCGGAGGAGCTTGGCGGCCGCAACCATATTGGTGAGGGCAGGCTTGACCTCAGTGTACTTGCGGGTCTTTAGACCGCAGTCGGGGTTGACCCAAAGAATGTTGCTCTCGAGCACCGCAAGCATTTTGTTGATCCGGTCTGCAATTTCTTCAGTGGAAGGGATACGGGGCGAGTGGATATCGTAAACCCCAGGCCCAATCCCGGCACCGTACTTGACCCCCTCGCGGAAGACCGAGAGAAGCTTCTCGTCAGACCGGGAGTTCTCAATAGTTATGACATCAGCGTCCATGTTTATGATAGAGTGGATGATGTCGTTGAAGTTCGAATAGCACATGTGAGTGTGGATCTGTCAAAAAAAAAAAAAAGCAATGATGATTACCAAGTATGTATCTCAAATGCGAGTAAATATTTGTTACAACAATTGTAAAGATAATGTGAGTAAATATTTGTTTCAAAAATTGTAAAGATAACATGGCATAATAGATTTAACGTCGACTGTTGGATATGTGAAGCAAGGGCTCTTAGGGCTGGGATTATCTACTGGCAGGGGGCTTGATAATTATTGCCAGTGAAATGATCTGAACCTTTGATTTCGTTATCTAGTTGTTATTGCTCAATTCATTATACACATCATCATTACAACGGTTTTATCCAATATTTTTCCAATAAAATGCTGGTTCTTTCTTTGTAAAATATTGGCATTTGCGCAGCAATGTACAGCTTGTGAAAGCAATGGTACAAAAATCTCCCCAAAGATCCACCAAAAAGCACTTTTTGACCGGCTATGATCTATGTGAAAATTAAAGAGTTGAATGGAGTTTTCATTTCACTTTTGTAGTTTCAAGTACACAAAATCAAAAATAAATAATATCGTTCGTAGGGGTTTTACTATAATTTTAGGCAATATAGATTATAGTGTAGAAACGATAGAAGATTACTAGACATCTTATATATATATATAGATCCTTAGAGACAAACAAGTATTTAGTGCATGAGAACCAGCAAATTGGCTCTTAGGCCAGCACAAGTATGAGATCTTGTTTAAGGAATCGGGCTACTCTAGATTGATAGAAGAGAGTTGTAGAAATCTGGACTGTTAGTTTAGTATTAGATGGTTCACATTTTGACAAGTATTTTATGTCTAAACGAGTATCGCCATAGGCAAACAGTATTTGAGGAGAGCTAGAGATAAAAAAGCAAACCTGGGTAGTGTCCTGAACGCCGCAATTAGTGATCCTGAAGGAGTGAACAGCCCAGTCTAGGTAGAAAGCTTGCTCAGATTTCCTTAACGGCAAACCCTCTCTTAAAGCAGCCTCGTCTATTTGAATGACAGTAATCCCAGCTTTCTCTAGATCTTCAACCTCATCCTTGATGGCCAAAGCAATTTGATAGCAAGTCTCGGACCTAAGAAGGCGAAAATATAGCGTTAAGATGAATTTTTAACATTCCACAAAATTGGACATTGTCTATGACCCTGTTTGGTTTGAAGTCAAATACTTTTTACCAAAATATCTTTCAACCTGTCGAAGTAAAACAATACTCCCTCAGTCTCAAGTTGATAGTCCTGCTTTGACTTTAGTAGTTTCCAAGGAAACACTAATATTAATTTCAATCAATGGTGAACGATACAGCTTATTATATTCAATTGTGAGATTTGGTACATAATATAATAAAACAACCACCATATGAAGATGCGTCACAATTTTTACCCCCGCAATCTTCTTTTTTCATAAAATATATATATATATATGATTGCAACAAAGTTTGAACCTTTGCTTCTAAATAAGTTGAGCATGTTTTCAACCACCAGGTCACTAATATTTTGTTTAACTATATATTGATTATGTCTTGGACAAGAAATGGGACTATCAATATGATACATCCTGAAAAGGAAAATGATATTATAAATTTGAGACCAAGGAAGTATTTCACTCTCACATAGGTGAAAAATATGTTAACGCTAACCAAACAGAGTCTTAAGGAGGATAATCATACCTGGGCTGGTCATTTCTAACAAAGGACCAATTGAGAATGGTAACAGGGCCTGTAAGCATTCCCTTCATTGGACGCTTAGTCATACTCTGAGCCATCGACGACCAAAAGACAGTCATTGCTTTAGGCCGACTCACATCACCGTAGATAATTGGCGGCTTGACACAGCGGGACCCATAAGATTGAACCCACCCGTTGACGGTGAACGCAAAACCAGATAACTGCTCCCCAAAGTACTCAACCATGTCGTTCCTCTGCAAAATTGAAATATGTTTGCTAAAATTTATAAGGATTCCAGGAAACCTCTCTTTCCTAGAATATGAGATTCAAAAAACCAACTCAGGGAACCTTCTTGGGTATAATTACCTAATGGTTCATTTGATTTAGTTACATGGAATAACATTGAATTCCTTGGAATTGTTTTAATTGGAATTGTTCTTGGATAGCAAAACACTTAATCGATGTTGTTTTGGAGTCCATTGTAAAGGGGAAATTAAGCTAAAACAAATTGTACCATGGAAATAAATTCCTTGGAAAGTTCATGTAATAAATATCCCAATAAAGATGGGATAATATGGAATATAGACATTTCCCATGGAAGGTGCAGTTTAACAAGTCTATTAAAAAAGAAAAATCACCTCTGGTTCTCCGTGTACCAACACATCAATGTCAAATTCTTCTTGAAGCTTGACAACTTTGTTGATTTCCTCCTTCATAGCGCTGACATACGCTTCCTCAGAGATCCTAAAAGTATAACAGCAAAATAAACGTGAATTTCATCAGATTCCAAAGCAAACATAAATTAAAATTGCAACCAACAATTGTAGAGTAAGATTGCTAACTTTTTAGCCTTATATTCACGTCGGGCTTTTCTAAGCTCCAGTGTTTGAGGGAAAGATCCAATAGTAGTGGTTGGAAGTATTGGAAGGTTAAGCTTCTTCTGCTGAGAATCCAACCTAGCACTCACATTTGTAGCTCGGCGATGATCAGAACCCTTCAAGGCAGCAGCCTAAGCAAGAAATAGCAGTCTTTTAGGTATGATCAAGACTATATACCATAGGCCAGTGTAAACATTAAGGATTGCAATAAAAAATAAATCCTAAAAAGCACTTACAGCCTTTTGAACAGCCTCATTAGTCACTCTCGGAGAGGATTTTCTTGAAGCCTGAGCTGCAGCATTGGCAGAGAAGAATGCCTAACAAGAAAAAAAACCAGCAATGAGAAACTAGTAAATATTTCCCTAATTGCATTATGCTCTCTCCAAAGGTACACATACAACAATATCCAAGTTGTTGGAGTTTAAAGAGGAACATCTGAACAAAAACCCTGACCATTTTCCTTTCTTAGAATTGAAAGAAAAATATAAATGATGATAATTACAGTGGGAAATAGTATATATGAAATACCTCGTCCTTGTGACCAGACAAAGCCTTTGCTAAGGCGTTGACTTCCACTACTTTCTGTGCAGCAAATGCAAGCCATGACTTTATTTCTTCATCCAACTTAGTCTCGTTTACTAAATCAACCGCAGTATGAAGAAGAGAGCAGGAAGTAGAGACCACGAGCTTATCTGTAGAGTGCAGAACATACCGGTGGATCAATTATACTGGGACAAATGTAGAATGTCCGAGGAAGACTTTTCATTCTCTGTTTTTTGAGAAATCTTTATTAACTGAAAATAAGTATCAATTACCGTTGTGATTCCATTTTCACAAGGCGCCGTCCTCATGTAAAATAATTGGGCTTATTTTGATGGGAAGTGTTTATTTTGCTTCCCTCTCAAGAAGGGAATGAGATGGCTAAATGCACAATGTCAAACACTTAAAGAATGACTGGCTTTTTTATGATATAAGGTCTTTTCTTATAATTATAGAGCCAAGACATTGACTAATATCTATTACTATATATTAAGTCATAGCACTATTGGTACGTATTACAAAATTACCCTTTCTTAATTTAGAAAAGTAAAAAATAATTCTAATGGGATTTGAACCTGGGACCTTTACTCTAATGTGTAACTTAATCACTTGATTAGACATGATCACCTTGCCTAAAAAGATTTTTATAACTTTTTAAGTATTAAGAATTATCAGTTATAACATTGCACAGGCATCGCGTGTGTTGGATACTTGGATGTTCTAGTATTTATTTAAAGCAAAGAAGATGCAGTTAACAAAAATACCTTTTCCCGCTATGCCCTCAAGTGCCTGCAGGGTACTGAGGGAAGCGGCAAGATCATTAGCCCAAATGTTCCTTCCGTCAACCACTCCAGCAAAGAGATACTTTCCGGAAGGGAATCCACCCTTGATTAAATCAAGGGTCTTTGACCCACGAACCAAATCAAACCCGAACCCAGTAACACCCTTCAAAGAGGTGATCGTTTTGTACACCTCAGCAGGAACATCAGCAAAGTAAGTCTCGATGAGAACATTCAAACCAGAGAGAGATGACTCTAGCTTGGAGTAAGCATTACTAAATGCTTGCAATTTGTGAGAATCAAGATCCATTACGAGGGTGGGCTCATCAAACTGAATCCAGGTTGCACCAGCTGCCTTCAGTTCAGAAACAACTTCCCTGGATGGTGTATGTACCCGCAGAATAGCTTAGTGGGAGAACATAAAACAATATATGAAATCAAATAAACATATGATGAAGAATGTAAAAAATCCTTACTTGTAGACAGGAAGAATCTTGTCAATTAGGGAGAGAAGAGAAAACGACTTCTCAACACCCTTAGCTGGTTTTGACAGCAATAAGTAGGAAACAGGGCCAACGAGGACTGGGACGGTGTCGAGTCCAAGCTGCATTGGATAAACATAGGCACATGTTACATGTAGACAATTACAATCCATTTGAGTAGCAACTCAAAACTAAAAGCTGTTACACTTCACTGAGCTACTCATACGACAGAATTAAGGTCACTACTTTGAAAAGATGACACACATAATAAGAAAAATTCTAAGAAAATTTAGAATACCAGTAAGCTCAAAATTACTAAATGCTGTCCCACGTGATTAGCATAAATACGAAAGGTGGGTATCTATGGAAGGAACCCAAACACCATTAATACACATATACCTAGACTCAGAAGGATGTCCTATTGATTATTCAAGGGTGTGAAACCAGTCAGTAGTTAGAATAACAAAAAGACTAGGTACATGTGAAAGAAGATCCTGGAACTATTGCATACAATCAAGATTCAACAGAAATATTTATAATGGGATGTTACGGTCCTTTAAATAAGGTTCTGTGTAAGAGGATTATAAAGACGTGATTTCTGAAAATATGGGAATCAGATAACCAAATCAGGATGGATTTGATGTAGATCACATGGAGGTTCTTCTGAACTGATGATTCTGATATACACATTACCCTGTGCATTAGCCATTAAAATTAATAAAGCTTACAGTTGTTCAGTAATAAAAAGTTGGATCCTAGGGAAATGGCATCTCTCAAAAGTGTATCTGTATCTCCTCTAGAATCTAATAAAAGATCCATATATTCATGGACTCTAAGATAGTCAAATTGAATTGCTTTTTCTTAGTCAATTTAAGATTGCACAAATGTCATCACAGTTTTTAATGTCATTTGATGAGAAGTAAACATTTTCCTTGAAAAACTAAAACAATGTGTGTATATTTAGTGCTCTCAGTTGCAAGAAATTATACAAAATAGCCAATCAAGTTCATGAGCATATTATTACCCCCTTTATCATACAGACTCAAAAAATTAAAAGGAAATCAACAAAAATAAGAGATAGGAATTGGAGTCATAAAACTTACAGCTTTGGCCTCCTTGTATTCGTTCACTGCCTTGTGAGACGCATAAGAGAACTTAACATCTGGTCCCAATTCAGGAACAATGAAATGGCTACATCAATCAATCAATAATATATGTATCATTATATTATATTGTCCATTAGAGTAACACTTTCCAAAAATAATCATATTTTGAAATTGTATCAATTGTATCGAGGAATCCATCACTTACTAGTTGGTATCAAACCACTTGGTCATCTCCATAGCGGGAACGGAGGCATTACCCCTGGCCATGGAAAAATAGACATCGAAACCAATCTCACCTCCATTCCAATTGTATCTAGGAGGAACAGCACCTAGCATAGCAGTGGTGTCTAGAACTTGATCATAGTATGAGAATGTGTTGCTTGGAATATACTTGATCCCGGCATCAGCCATTTGCTTCCAGATCGATGTCCTCAGATCTGCCGCCACCTTCTGCAAATCCTCGGCACTACTCTTACCATCCCAGAAAGATTCCAATGCAAACTTGAGCTCCCTCTTAGGGCCCATACGAGGATAGCCAACAATGTGAGATGCCATTGCTCTGTTTCACCAAATAAACAAGAAAAATGTTCATGTATCCAGATTTGTGTTTGTCTGTGTGTGAGTTTGTGTTTATCCATACATATACATTTCCAATATGCACAAGTTAGGTAGATGAATATATTTCTACACAATTTACCGCATCAGACCTAATCAATAAATATTTAAAATATATCCACAGATGAAACACGAGATGTATAGATGATTAAACTTAAAACATTCAAAATCACTTGTTTCATTAATCTATAAATTGAACTTTAACAAGAACAGATATATGAAAAACACTCAAAAGTCAAAACTAATATACGAATAACAAACAATATCCACAGATGAAACACGAGAGCTGCATAGATGATTAAACGTAAATATTCAAAATCAAATATCATTAGCAATAAGCTCGATACCTATTCAGATTGATATTCACAAAACTACAGATCTCTGAACAGAACTATACACATATAAATCACACAAATAAACTCACAAGCATCATAAACGTTCATACATGCATAATTCCAATAGAAACTTGTAAATAGAAAGAACTGATCCAACTTAAACCAAATTTTAATTGTTTCTATGCACATGATATAACTAAATTCAGCTTGGCAGTGCTATTTTTAACAAGAATATAGACATTAAAAACACTCAAACCTAATCAATAAACATAAAAAAACAAAATCCACAGATCAAACACAATAGGTGCATGGAAGATTAAACTCAAAACATTCAAAATCATATAACATCATTTGAGAGATAATAAGCTACGATACCAATTCAGATTGAAACTTATTCGCGAAACTACAAAATCTCTAAACAGAATTATACACATAAAATCATCGATTTCAACATACACAACAACGAAAATTGGAGGATTTAAGAAATGAAAGATTGAGAGAAGAAAGAATTACAACCTTACACAAAAATCAAAGCGGAAGGGACGGAGACGATTGGTGTTGAATGCAACAGAAAAAGGTTTGAAGAGAGAGGAGCAAGAAGAGCGAACAGAGATGAGAGGAATTGTTGGATGAAGAGAAGAGAAAGGCTTAAGTGTAGGAAGAAGTACCGAGATTTGTCTCATTTATATACACTTCCACTACTACTCTATGCCTCCTTCTTCCTTTTCATTTAGGGGGCTGATAAATGCACCCCCATTTTTTGTCACAAACACCCTTTACACCTTACACCCCCAACTTTTTAAAAATTTATCACAAACACCCTCCTTTACCACCCTCCAATTAACAACCATAATTTTAATTAATTAAACTAATAAAGTTAAATTAAAAATGAACTAAACCCATAAAATAAAAAAAAAATAATAAGAACAACAGGGGATTCAAACACACCATTGTTTTTCCTATTACCGTGCTCTGAAACACTCCCATCCCCACTGTTGTTCCCATCATCTCCGGCTCCACCGCCTGGCTCTGTCGTTCTCCATCTCCACTGGTGGATCTCTTTCTCCATCTCTCCTTCAACCCTACCCACTAGGCGCAACGCACACCATTGCTGGCGACCTATCTCTGTACGAGTGTTAACACTCTCCCGTCATTCATTGCTTCATCACCTACAAAAATCCTCTGTCTGTGATAAAGCTCAAAGGTAGTCAATCCTCTTTCTGTCACTTCGCATTTTTCTCTCTGTGAGGCGGCTCAAAGCACAACACGAAACTGTATGGGTTCGATTTTACCCCCAAATTTGGTGTCCTTGAAAGAGGGAAAAAAATGAGTGTTTTTGTTGGATTGTGCGAGACTTATAAAATTACGATTGCATCAAGAAATTTGTTCTATTATTTTTCTAATTTTTTCCATAAAAAAATTATGTCGAACTCAATTCAGATCCGAGATCATAAAGCACGATGGTCGGAAAAAGACCGAGCTTCTATGCATATTAATTTTTAGTAAATCCCAAACTTATTAAGCGAATCAAGGTTGTGAAGCTTAGCTTCTTTCTTATCAACATATTTGTTAATTAAAGATCAAAAGTTTAAGTTTTGAAGCATGTTAAAATTATTAGTAACGTTGAAATTGCATATCAGTAGTCCGAGCTTAGTACATTAGCAAGCTTATTAATACCCATCTGAAGCTAATAAATTCTTCACAGTACATTCCGACAAAATGAAACCAACAAAACATATGAAAGAAAGCATGCATTTGATAAAAAAAGTCCATTACAAAAAGAGTAAAAAGATTGATAAAAAAAAAAAAAAGAGAGGCTTTCTTCAAAGATTCCTTCGGTGTGAAGAGCCTTAATGGTTCAACTTCGAGGACCCTCATGACCTTCTCGAGTTGTTTATTAATTTTGTCAAAGCTCTCTTGAAGAAGGCCTCCGGGGATTGAAAGAAGCAAATCCTTCCTTCAAACGAATAAATCGACCAGAAAGACGGTCATAGCTGTTCTTCAGACGACGGTGTTTTCGTTTAAGGCGAAGAAAGGCCCTCAACATGTTGGCCACTTCTGTAGCGTCTACTCCTTCAGCGCACGGAGCAGAATCGGAAACGGATTCACTGTTAAGATCACCCATTGAAATGGAACTGTGAGGTATAAATAAAAAAAAAACAGTCAAAGAGTCCGATTTTATATAGGGTAGGAGTTACTCAGGGGGTCAGAAAACCCTGTGCAATGAATATCCTTGGAAAACGAGGACATTCACCATTTATTATTATATTCATTCCCAGAAACACCTTGGGAATATACCAACACTCTGCCGGCCCAGTGGCCATTAGAAAAAATCCACGTGGCCAACTGGGGTTCATAATTACAATAGATGAATAGATCAAAGTTTGATATAAATGAGGAGACATATAGTCGGCTAAAAGGATGTATACTACATAAAGAAAATCGTACTCGAGGAAAGTTTCATATCCCAACCGAGCTTAATGGCAAGCCGAGCTTAAAATAAAAAGTGGTATCGACCATGTTAAACTTCTTTCTTAATTAAAGATAAAAGTACCAAGTTATGCAGCATGTTTAAATTATTAATGACGTTGAAATGCACCACCTTTGGGCCGTGGCTTTCCATTCCGAGCTTATGAAGGACAACAATGAAAAACAATCTTGCACACATCATTTGCTGAGGGTAGCAATACGTTCCGCAAAAAGTACATTCAATCGTGCCGAGCTCGTTAATAACATTGACATATTTCGAACTTTAACGAGCCTGTTACCCAACATCAATGCAAGTATGACATATTTCAATTGTGCCGACCTTTTACCGAAGCTAAAATTTTAAAAATATTAATGGAATCAACCATGTTAAAATTCTAACTTTTAAAATCTTAAAAGTCGAGAAGGGACTCCGAGCTTCAAGACCAACGCATTTGACTCGGTCGCAATCAACCCAACGTATATATAACAATAGCAAAGCATTTGACAAAAAATGTCCATTACAAAAACGTTAACGAAAAAAAAAGAAAAATTACATAAAAGCCTAATCCAGTGGGATAGAAGGGTCATGATCAGCAGTATCCTCCAACTCACCCTCTCCAGCCTGTTCCCCATCACCAACCCGGCTATAAGCAGCCTGACCAACAGGGGATTGAATTTCCACCACCTCCCTGCCTTCAGGTTCTTGGCCGACCTCTGCTTCCTTGTCCGCAGGCGCCTCTACTACAAACTGGAAGCCAGCAGGAATGACAACAGGAACCCTCAGCTCACTCATAGGAGGCACCTGGGCAGCATCGAGCGCCCGGTCATACCCAGCCTGGTATAGCTTCGACTTTATTGCTTTGACGTCTGCAACGCATTCCTCGAAGCATTGATCATAACCCCTCTGCTCGGCATCATTAATTTGCTGGTCCTTCTCCGCTTTGAGGTCCGAGTTCTCCTTGTTCAGGCGCTCTACTTCATCTTTCAGGCGCTGCTGATCAGACCTAAGAATAGACACCTCCCCCTGAGCACTCCCCACCTGCTGGTTCAAACGAGATATCAGGCCGTTGGCGGTGTCCAGCTCCTTCTTCCTTACCTTCAGCTGTTCATTGAGGCTCTTCTTTTCGGCTTCGAGCTGCGTGAGGGCATCATTCTGGTTCCTACTCAACATAACCCTCCTATCGTCCAACACCATGAACTTCTGGGCAGCCTGTTCAGAGAAAGACATACCAAATTACAAGGAAAAAATTAAATTGCGAATTCCGAAAAGAAATAAGCTCGGCCATTAACCTTCAACATATCCTGCAGAGCTTCATTCCTGAGTTGAACAGCAGGGATGTCTTTGAGCTCGGAAACATCATCTGCCTTTGTGATGCCGTACATGATGGTGGCTGCAACAGAGGGTGAGCGATATAAGGAATCAGACTCCAGCAACTCACGGCCCTGGTAGCGAAACACAGGACGCCAACTGCGGTCAGGCTCTTCCTGTACCTGTTCGGCTACCTGACCTTGAACACTCTGGGGCTGATCATTTCCAGCGGTGAAGTCGGCTGCTTCCATCCTCTGACCAGCTGTGGGTGAGGATGGTGGGGTAGTCACGGCAACTCTGTAGCCATAGCGTGGCCTCTTCTGAGGAGACGACGCAGGAACTTGTCCGGCGTTGGCGTCGTCCTGTAAAGCTTGGCTCAAGTTCCTTCTCTTTGGGGGCATCTCCACAGGATTTGCGATATCTCGGCAACTTCTCTTTTCCCCCTACCTTGCACTGGAGACGATGTGCTAGGTCCACCGAAATCAGCAACGACCCCAGTTGGCGTGTCAACCGCTCTCTCAACAGGGCCCTCCCTGATCGAAAACCCAAAGGAATGGTAGGTCGGGATGAAGAAGTAATTTTATATTAATCCGACCTCAAAACACACCTACTGATTGCCAATCTCCGAGAAGAAATCGTTGTCAATGATTGCAACGGAATAAGTGTTGGGAAGCTCGGCGTGATCAATATCACGAAATTGTTCACGGGATTTAGGGCTCGAACGACGGAGATTGACTGCAAAACAAACGAGACTTGTATAAATATCCAATTCAGAATATAACACGAAATGGATCACAAAATTAAACATAAAAATCGTACCAAGACGTTGATGTATTTATCTTTTTATTTTATGTATATTCCCAACATCCCAAGCACCTCCGACCACAAGAAAGCCCTCGTCAAAACCTTTTTCTGACTTCGTCACAGTTCACAAAATCGGGATTATTAACCCGAGCTCGGAACTAATAGCGAATACGATCGCCAGGATAGTTTCAGAGGGAATAGCACCAGAAAATCTCCATCCAAGTTAGACTCACCCCCAACAATCTGTTAAGGGCTGCACAACCTAAGACCACTCTAACCCCACTAGGACTCAGTTGACACAGCCTCAAGTTGCAACGTCTCAACAAGTCACCCTACAGGGGGTCCAAGGGCAGTTTCAATCCCGCCTGTTGAAATAGGACAGTATATATATGCCAATCGGGGATAAATCGCTGAGAGAATACAGCAAGTTCTTCCCCCCTAACTAAATACCCTCGTTGAATCGTCTATTCTATCTAAAACCCTAACCTCTAAAAGAAAATTTAAACGACGATACCCAGAGTGAGGGATAGGGAAGACTTACAGTGAGAGAAAAACTTCGAAGAAAGAATATCGCGATTTCAGAACGGATGTGTAGTTCGTCGCACGTACAGGGAAAGGAGGGAAGAAAATTGCAGAGGAAGAGTTTGTGATTTTGAAATTTGAGAAGTGGGTAAGGTGGACAGTTTTTGTCCAACGCGGTGTGCTTTCCCTCTATAATCGTGCCTAATGATGAAGTTGCATTTAATATGGGTCATTTCAATGCTGCCGACAGCTTTTCAACAGTACAAGCCAGCCGCGAGGCGCCACGTGAGGCACGGGCCCAGTTTCCAATTTCATTGCCTTCACTACGAAGTGAAATCCTGCTCAGGTCTTACTGAATTTCTGCCGATTGGAATTGTATACCGAGTTTACTGAACAAGTCACGAGTGAGGTAGCATGATATTTTTGTCCGAACTTATTTAACACGAAATGGAGTTCAATCATTAGGAAATATGGTTCCGAGCTTTGTGAATAAGCTATTTACATCCGCCGGTACTTGGCAAATACGAATTCTACCAAAGGCACATTAGGTACTTCCGACCTTGGAAGACTTGGTTCATAACAAACTTCAGAGGTGACAACTTGTTTGGTACACCATATGGCATTTTAACAACACGATTGAGAACATTAATAATGTCCGAGCTTCCTACCAAGTGGGGATTCAACTTGTGAAACTTGGTTTGCTTCCGAGCTTGTGATCAAAATCAATTTGTTCGTTAGTTTCCCAAAAAATTACGTGATGCTTACATCTTTACAAAAAATTATGAAGTATGTTAAACATATTAAACGTATGTTGGTTAGGTGTAAAGATAAAATGTTTATGTTTTGGGTCGTGTTAAATTTATAAGTGTCGCCGAGATCAATAGGCTGAGCTTGATTTAGTCACCTATAGCGAATAAATTATTCACGCAACATTATTGAAAACGATAGAGCAATCAACAGAACACATGAAAGAAAAGCATGCATTTGATAAAAAAAAATGTCCATTACAATAGGATAAAAAGAAAAAGAAAAAAATGAAAGGCTTTCTTCTAAAATTCATTCGGGCTGGAGCCTTAATATTTAAACTTCGACGACCCTCATGACCTTGTCGAGTTGTTTATTAATCTTGTCGAAGCTCTATTCATGAAGGCCCCCTGCGCTTGAGAGACGCAAATCGTTCTTTCAAACGAAGAAATCGACCGGCGAGGCGGTCGTAGCTATTCCTCAGACGACGGTGTTTTCGTTTGAGGCGAAGAAAGGCCCTCAACATGTTGGCCACTTCTGTAGCGTCTACTCCTTCAGCGTTTGGGGAAGCAGAATCGGAAACGGATTCATTGTTAAGATCCGCCATTGAAATGGAACTGTGAGGAATAATAAAGAAACAGTCAAGAGTCCGATTTATATAGGGTAGGAGTTACACAGGGGGTCATAAAATCCAGTGCAATGAATATCCTTGGAAAACGAGAGGACATTAGTTGCATTCACTCCCAGAAGCACCTTGGGAATATGCACACCCCTTTCATAAGTTGCCCAGTGGCCAATAGACAAAAGGCACGTGGCCAACTGGGAAAGGTAAAGCATTCCAACGGAAAATTTACAAAGTATTACACTTTACCGAGCTTTCTAACATTCGAACTTGTAAATATATCTTTTGAAGTTAAAATTATTAATGGTATCGACCGTGTTAAGCTTATTTCTTTATTCTTATCAGCAGCAAAAAATTGTTGCTGAACCAATGCTTTCTTCACTGTTTATCCGACAAAACGAAACGGCAATCAACACAACATTTTTGGAAAAAAACCAAAGCATTTTATCAAAAAGAGTTAACTACTTAGCACCGAGCTCAATATTGAGTGTCAACTCGAATTTACAAATGCCAATACAAAAACAAAAACCACAAAAAAAATATAGTTGAAAGCCTAATCCTGCAATTCACCCTCTCCTGCCTGTTGCCCATCACCAACCCCGCCTCCTGCTCCCACCACCTCCCTGTCTTCAGTTTCCTGGCCAACCTCAGCTACCTCTACAGCAAACTGGAAGCCAGCAGGAATGAGCACCGGAACCCTCAGATCGCTCGAAGGAGGCACCTTGACAACATCGAGCCCCCTGTCATACCCAGCCTGGTACAGCTTCGACTTTATTGCCTTGACCTCGGCAACGCTTTCCTCGAAGCATTGATCATAACCCCTCTGCTCGGCATCGTTAATTTCCTGGTCCTTCTCCGCCTTGAGGTTCGAGTTCTCCTTCTTCAGGCGCTCCTCATCCTCTTTCAGACGCTGCTGGTCCGACCTCAGAAAAGACGCCTCCTCCTGAGCACTCCCCAGCTGGCGGTTCAAACTAGATATCACGCCGTTGGCGGAGTCCAACTCCTTCTTCTTTGCCTTAAGCTGCTCATTCAGGCGTTTCTTTTCATCTTCCAGGTGCGCGAGGACCTCATTCTGGTTCCTACTCATCATAGCCTTCCTGTCATCTAACACCATAAACTTCTGGGCGGCCTGGTCAGAAAAAGTCAAAAAGAATTACAAGGCGCAAAATAAATTTATAAAGGTAAGAATTGATATAAGCTCGGATATTAACCTTCAACATATCCTGGAGGGCTTCATTCCTGAGTTGAACAGTAGGGATGTCTTTGAGCTCGCAAACGTCATCAGCCTTTGTGATGCCGTACATGATGGTGGCCGCAACGGAGGGGGAGCGATATATCGAATCAGACTCCAGTAACTCTCGGCCCTGGTAGCGAAACACAGGACGCCAATTACGGTCGGGCTCTTTCTCTACCTGTTCTGGTACCTGACCTTCAACTCTTTCCGGCTGATCTTTTTCAGCCGGGAAATCGGCGGCCTCCAATCTTTCACCTGCTGAGGGAGAGGATGCTGGGGAAATCACCACAGCTCTGTGGCCATAGCGAGGCCTCTTGGGAGAAGACCTCACGGCAACTTGCCCAGCCTCCGCATCGTCCTGTAAAGCCTGGCTCAAGTTCCTCCTCTTTGGGGCCATCTCCACCGGATCTTCGATATCTCGGTAAGTACTGGCTTCTACGCACTGGTAAAGGTCAACGAGTTCAGGGTCGGTTGGAGTTTCCGAGCTTCTGGCAATTCCCTCTGTCGCTATCCTTTTCCCCTTATCTGGAAAAGGTACTGGCGCCGACGTTGTAGGTCCCCCCAAATCAGCAACAAGCCCAGTTAGAGTCACACCCGCTCTCTCAACAGGGCCCTCCCGGATAGCAATCCCAGTATGAATGGTAGGCCTTGATGGAGGTCGGACTCGAACCTTCTGCCTATCCTCTAGTCTGCTCGGCCTTCTGGTGTTGCCAACCCAATCCGGCTGATTGGGTCTCTCCGTCAAAAAATCGGTGTCCCAGGGGGTGTAACCCAGTAAGATATGAGCAGCTCGGGGGTGTTCAATAAGACGAATCCCCTTTGGACCGTTGTAATTAATGACCGGATTGATGGAGTCCCAGTCAATCACTTTAGAGCTCGGACGATCGGGCTTCACTGCGAAACAAACACAAGATTTGTATAAAAATCCCATACAGAATATAACACGAATTCAATGACAAAAATACACCTAAAAATCCTACCAACGTGGTGATTTATATATCTTTTTATCTTATGTATGTTCCCATCGTCCCAAGCACCGCCGACCACTACCATGCCTTCGTCATAGCCTTTTTCGGACTTTGTCAAACACTTAACCAAATCGGGAGCCTTAACACGAGCTCGGAGGTAATAGCGAGACTGATCGCCGGGACTGTTACAGAGGGAATAACACCAGAAAATCTCCCTCCACGTTAGTTTCACCCCCAACAGTCTGTTCATGGCCGCACAACCTAACACTACTCTAACCCCATTGGGACTTAGTTGACACAGAGCCAACTTGCATCGTCTCAACACGTCACACAACAGGGGGTCCAAGGGGAGTTTCAATCCCGCCTGTTCAAATAGCACAGTATAGATACCGATCTCCCCATCTCGTGGAAGAATAGTGGGCTCCTCGTTTGCTTCAGGAAGCCTAACCGTACACCCATCGGGGATAAAACGCTGAGAGAAGATGGCAAGTTCTTCGTCGCCCCTAACTAAATACCTTCTTAGACTCATCTAGTCTATCTAAACCCTAACCCTCTGAAAGAAAATGTAAACGACGATACTAGAGTGAACGACGACACTAGAGTGAGGGATAGGGAAGACTTACAGTGAGAGAAAAACTTCGAATAAAGAAAATCGCGATTTCAGAACGGATGTTTAGTTCGTCGTTCGTACAGAGAAAGGAGGGAAGAAAATTGCAGAGGAAGAGTTTGTGATTTTGAAAAATGAGAAGTGGGTAAGGTGGACAGTTTTTTTCCAACACGGCGTGCTTTCCCTCTATAATCGTGCCTAATGATGAAATTGCATTTAATATGGGTCATTTCAATGCTGTCGACAGCTTTTCCCAGTACAGGCCAGCCGCGTGTCGCCACGTGGCGACAAGGCCCGCATACAATTATATCAGTCCGACCTCAATTGGAATGCCGACGTGACGTCCCGTGTGATGGAGCCTTAAAAATTTAATTCCTTTGCTACACGAGCTTGATACTTGGAACTTGGGGAACTTTAATGAGTCCCGAGATGGTTACAAACTCAATATTGACAATATTGAACTCAAAACTCTAATGATTTCCGAGCTTGATACCCCAAACAATGTCCGTGTGGAACTTTAAGCTTGTCCGAGCTTCTCAAACCATTTTCCCACTAAAGTATAAATTAAAAAAAAAATTAAAATTCCTCTTACTAGCGATCTAGCGATTAAAAGTTCCTTCCGAGCTTTGTTGTCAGCAAATTCAGTGGATATAAATTTTCGATCTATGTTTAGACTGAACGGGATACAATTACTTATCAAACCTCATTCCGAACTTAGTTTTAACTATTTGGAAATCAATTTGTTATATCGATGCACTGTTCACAAAACTTTTATGCCGTCCGAGCATCTTACCCACACCACACCCAATTTGACATCGTGATTGTGTGCCGAGCTTGATACCCCAATCATTGACTAACTTTCTATCTTGGAACACCATTTTCTCATAAAAAAATGCGTAGGAGATATCACAATAATTTCACATGGAACCTTAATAACATCTGACCTTTGCACACCATATGGTACTTTAACAACACATGGATTTTAATGACGTCCGACCTTTATACCTACTGCAGACGATATGGAACTAAACTTTAATGTTTTCCGAGCTTGATAACCTCTACACAGCCTGGTGGAACTTGTATGGACTTCCGACCTCGATACGGTGACCAATTTGTTCATTAGTTTCCCAAAAACTTACATGATTGTTGCATCCTTAGAAAAAATTACATCGGTGAGACCTCATCACAATAATTGCACACGAGTTAGAGATTTACAAAAAAAACTTACGATATTTGCTTCGTCATTTGAATTACATGAGGGTTAAGATTGACAAAAAATTACATGTGATATACACATTAACAAAAGATTGTCCAATCATAATCCTTTTTTTATGATTGGACAATCTTTTGCATGTACCCCTAATTACCCATTTCTTTATACAATATTAGTCTATTAGCAAAAGTTTCTTCCCAAGCGGCCGCCTCTTCTGTTCGAAGCCTATTCCACATGCTCGCAACAGGTGGGATCGGTGAATCATCCTTCAACTGAACTTTAACAAAATGATTTCCATGTACGAGTGCTATTGCTAGGACACGAATGTCGCTTCCCTCCCGCGGGCCCTCATCGTGCGGAAAAAAGGTCAGACTTTGTATTGCTGAAAACATCACGACGACACAATTATAAGCCGACGCAGTAAGGAAACCCATATCGGGCATCACCATCCAGTGCTTGTCGTCTTTGCATATGGGTTCAAAAAATTCTAGTATATATCGATTATCATTGTAAAACCAATCTCCCCACACGCTGTCATACATATGCTTGTACCTTTCTAGGTCCGCAATCAAGTCCTTTCTTACTAGCAACCAACCCTTTTCATCATCCGACCATCCCATGTGTTCACTAATGGCTCGAAAACCACAATGACCATCACCTTTAACATTTTCTATATCTGCGATAAATGGATGCATGATTTTGGGGATGAATTGGAGATAACGTTCGAAAAAACTTTGGCTAAAATCGGCCTTCCCTTCTTTTTTCTCCTTTATAACAACTTGCCTCAATTTATTAGTTTGGGATGATTGTGTAACGACTAATCGTGCCTCTTCTTTGGTCTTCGCATACTCAAACCCTGATGGATTCCGTTTTGTTGATGATTCATGTTTCATTTCCTTTCGGGACAATTTTCTCTTACTCCCTTGTGGTCTACCCTTTGGAATGACGGGGGTTGGCTCTTTGAGTGACGTTAAATATGGCATAGCGAGGAGCTTTAATTTTATCAAAATTGCCTTCTTCTCGTCCGGCGTCGATTGATCATACAACTTCTTCAACAAATAAATCTCGGCCGTTTTAAAAAGATCTTCTTCAACAGATCCATCCTCTTTTTTTGGTACGATTGTCAACCTTTGCCAATGATCATCAACCGCATCCAATGGTATGGGCCGATTTGCACGACGATATAACACCAACTCGTGTGCACATGGCAAACCATAAACCGTACGAAGCACGTGATCGCACGACGATGGATCTATACCAATATCATTCGATCTGACATCCTCATCCTTTATCAAGTCTAAAGCAAAAAGTGATATATTTCCCCTAAGTTGTTTCAATAAAAAACTGCGGTGTCTTTCTTTTATCGCACCAAGGCTTCTCTCGAAAACGGCTTTAACTTCATTAATTTGTAAACACAACATATTGGCCATCCCCGCAAAAACAGTTGAGAAAGTTCCCTCACCCGACTCAAGGTGCCTTTTCAACTTGCCGTGCGAACCTTCGGCTCTATTCGTCGTCCTATTTCCACGATGTTTTATCTCATTCGTCCACGCTAACACGAACAACTCTCTTTGTTGAAACCAATTGTCCGACAAGTACTCTATGGCCTTTGGAAACTCCTTCCAGTCTTTCTTGAATTCTTCCCACCTTAGAAAGAAGTCTTCTTTCGATGATGTCATCATAATACTACTCCAACCGTGAATGAATGAATTCCAAACAGCACCCGATTGAAATAAAGGTTTACATCTTTGTTCTACATTTTTTGAAATATGGAATGAGCACAACATGCGACGGGCATCCGGGAAAACATTACCGATGGCACTAATACAAGCGGACTCCTTATCCGTTACAAAGACGCTTGGAAGTTCATGGGGCTCGAACAACCTTTTTAACATTAGAAGAGCCCAATGATAATTCTCCTCCTTCTCCTTATACATAAAACAGTGGGCAATAGAGAACGTTCTGTTTGTCGATGTAAGTCCCACCATAGCAAATAAGGGCATCTTGTACTTGTTTGTTTTATAAGTACAATCAACTATAATCACAGAGAAAAATTGCTTCGCCAACAAAATACAATTGGGTTCAGCCCAAAAGAGGTCCAAAACCTCTTCAGTAGTTTCATCACATCTGTGCCAATAAACATAATGATTATCCACTAGAATTTTCATCAATTGTTGAATGGCACTCCTTCCCTCCATAGCATGCAATCTCATCTTCGCCTTCGCATTGTAAATAGTCCTTATCGTGGAAGCATTCGTCTCATCACGACCTTTGATTCCACAAAGAACCTCTTTTGGTTTTACTCCAGCAATTGTCATTTCACTCAGAATTTTCTTTTCGTGTTTGTTCAATCTTCCCGCATATGGATGCCCCACTAGAGTTTTTGGTAACTCATGATTATGAACTCCACATTTCACATGTACCTTCCATCGATCTCCACCAAGATTCAAACCACGAATTAAAAATGGGCAATTACATTTTCTTGTAGCACTATCTCTCTTCGGTTCATGTTTTTTTCCCTCTTTGCGGTTATTACGATATTTGCCTCCTCTTTCACAACCCAAATATAGCCTTGGCCTCCTTTTACTAGTACCGTGGTCTGACTTTTGGGTCACGATTATAGTGTTGATCACCTTTCCTTTACTTTGACACCAATCTACTAGAGCATGGCGAGATTCAAATATCTATGGAAACCAAAATTGAATAAATTAGTGATTTTTATATTTTATAGGAAAATAAGTACAGTAAAGTTGTTAATTAAGTACTCATTATACTTACTTTTTCTGTTATAAACACATGAGCCACGTCAATAGATTTTGTTGGGTTATAGTCGTTCTCCATAGAATCTAAGATGTTAAAACTATTAGACACACTAACATTAAATGATTGGTCGGCACAACTTGGATTATTAGGCTCTTCATCAATTACATTCTTTCCTTCCTCGCCGTCCAAATTAAGGTCATCACATTTCATTTGGATTTGAGAATGAGGCTCTATTTTCATGGCTTCTTCATCGACATCGGGATAAGGAACTTTACTAGTTGCTTCCAATTTAATTGCGGTCAAATCAATTTCTTCAAGAAGAGAAATATCGTTCCAAATAGAAGAATCAAGGCAATTTGGGTCCTGCAATATTTTAATTATATAAGTAAGAAATTATCCAGAAAATACCAATACAGAGCTCTGTTACACCACTCAGCCAATGTGGGGTGAGTGATGTGCATATCACTCGCCTAATGTGGGGAGAGAGCAACTGATGGGTTTAAAACCCCTAGCTCTGTTTTACCTCTGTTTTTTTTGGACAAACTTTTTCATTATGATTTTACAACATTCATCAAATGAAAAATTAAAATGCACAAATATAAGGTAACACTGAAACAAATATACCTCTTCTGATCTATCTTTATCATTTAGGTCACCAAATATAACACCATATTTATCTTTCTCTTCTACTTCACCACCATCTTTGAGCTTCTTCAACACTTCCATTTCTATATTATTAAACTCATTAACCATGATTTTTTATGCTTAATCACTCAAACCAATATTGTTACTATTTGATTTCTTCTGCAAAATGAGATTTTTGGTGGGTGGAGATGGAACCTCTGACAGAAACACGTGCTTACTCGGGAGTGGGAGTTGTGATGGGTGGTGGGTGTTTTTTTTTTAAGTTAATTACATTATTAGCTAATTGTAAATATTTATATTATATAAAAATAAGAGGGTGGTAGGAATAAACTTTAGTTTAATATTAATAAAAATTCTAGAGGGTGTTTGTGACAAAAAATGGGGGTGCATTTATCAGCCCCCTTCATTTATTCTCTCTCTAAAATCTATTTTTTGTTTTATTTTTATTTTATTTTTATTTTTTTGGTGGGCCTTGGGTTGGAGGATAGGGTTTTGTATTTAAGCAAAATTTTAGATAAGCAAAATACCAATCAAAAACCACAAGCAAGCGGCACTGTGATAACGCACTGTGATTAATTTTAAGTTTGACGAAGAGTCTTTCGGGTTGAATTTTAGCAATTGTGAAAATGTCTTGTGGCCAACACCCGAGCACTGTTCTGCAAATAAGGATTAATCGAAAAAATACCAAACAAAAGGATAAATGATACATAGTCAAAAAAAAAAAATATGTAGCGTAAATAAATTTGAACCATATACCTTCTTTGTGAAAAATAGTATAAAAAATATTAAGTGATATGTAGTTAAGATGCATCGGTGCTACCTTTTAAGTTGTGCATTGGAAATTTTTATGTAGCATTATTTATTGTTATATAAAATCGGGAGATGATTGAAGCCGTGTTAGTTTTTGGAATTTGAATTTGCTCTCGTAAGATTTAAATTTACAAAAGAAAATTGCATTATATCATAATTAGTAATAGGATTCCTAGCGAGAGTAATAAAGCTCTTGATTACTGTGCTACTTATCATTTTGTAAAACTTTTTTATCTATAAATTACTTGTGCATGAATAACACATGCACACGAAAATCTAGTTTTGAGCACGACTTCTTTTTTCAAAAATGGTTCAAATCATGAAGTGGTTAGTAGGTCTGTATCTTGAATCGGTCTAAATTGTTACTAGCTAATTTTTATTTATTTATTTAAAGATTAATTATAAAAAAGTATAACGTATTTACACCGATTTTATATCATTATAATTGTATAGGCCCATGTGAGGAGAGGGGTTGGCCCAGTGGTAGGCAACCTCCACCCTTACCTTGAGGTCAAGGGTTCGACTCATGGGGTGGGAGGGGAGGGTTTTTCTTTATTTGTAGGATTAAGGGAGAGACTTAGACCTCCCTTAATTTTAAAAAAAAATTGTATAGGCCCATGTACTTACCTTGGATCAGGTCTTACCAAATGAGTTAGAAGTGGGTTTTTGTTATTTATAATTAAAGAAAGAAATTTAGACCTCTTTTTTATCAAAATCAAAAAATAAATAAAATTGTATGTCAACTATTTAATATTTTCTCTATCCTAAATTATAGCATAAATATGAATTTTGATTGCTTTGTTTAGAAGTATGGATGGAATCATTGTCAATGTAATAAGGCGTAGATAACATAACTACAAAGTAGTTGGCATTTAAATATTATGGTACAATTTTTCATATTCTAAGTTATGTATAATTGTGTTTTTGTTACGTGATTTTAGACATTGTATTTAAAGTATCGCTAAATTTTAATTTTTATTTGAATTGTTCATGTTTAAAATATATTTTTTATCTCCTCCTCCTTGGATCAACACTTGTTCTTTATATCTAAATCAAATACACACATAGATACGTAAATACTTCAACTATTAAATATTCACTTAATATCACTGGGACGTATTTTAAAACCAATAAGTGAACTTCAAATAAGACCGGTGATCCACCATTAAATTGTTGTACAACTAAACCACTAAATTAACTTAGTGGCCATAACTCACTCTCCACTAATAAGATGTCTTAAGTTCAAATCCTGCATCAATATGCTAAAAAATATATATATTGTACAACCACATATATACTTCAAAAGTATTTAACATATCGCTTAAACTCAACTTTCATGGCTTTGGATTTTAAAATTTAACAAATCATGATTGATTATTTGACAGTGACGAAATTTAAAGTCCCAAATTTCAAAATTATGAGATCTTATAATTTCAGAAATTTAAATATGTTGTCATACGTCTCTTCAAATTAATAATAAGTACCGTGAAACAGGCACAACTTAAAATATTATGTCAACGAGTAAACACTATAAGATCCGAGCTTGAACTCAAATATATGATTTGAAAGTGAGTATTTTTTCACCTTTTTTATAAAACAGTTAAAAAAAAAAGAACAGCAATATATATAAACAATATTAATGGTTAAACATTTATTTTATTTTTGGCTGCTTTTGTTGTAAATAGACCAAAAAAAAATCTAGGTCAATTATCTTAATCCAAGTTTGATAGTAATAATTAATTAATATGTTGATTATATGCCACGAGGTTGGTTGGTTAGGTTTGGACCTATTAAGTTCATTTTCACCAATTCTTGACTAATTTGAATGAGACAAAGCCACACATTAAAGTTGCATTATTAGACTTAATTTTAATTTATTTATTTTGTGTTTTTTCTCCCCCTATTTTTTTGGCTATTTATACCACTAATAATTAAACAAATGCACACGTTTAGGCTTATGCAACCCCCCACCGTTGAAATTATAATGCTTTTGTGTATTTAAAAACCAAAAAATAGTAAGATATCATATATAATTATTTAATCCATTCTGAACACGATAACATAATTTCACCATTTTAGGTATCATTGTTTAATCTCTCATTTGTAGGATAAATAATCCATCTTGATATCTAATTATGACCAACATCAAATATAAGATAGTACAACTCTATCTTATCATGTCATCTTATCGTGCACGTCAAATACAACTTAATAAAAATGGATAATGATTTAAATTAATTATCTAAAATTCATGTTTTTTAACGATTACTTGTGTTTGTGCTAATTGTCTTCCAGATCTGTCTTAATTCTAACTCCTCTTAAATATAAATATTTTTAAATTATGTTTTAAAGTTCACGTCAAATTTTACTAGATCCCCATACACATGTGATACATGTACGATTCGTATTTTCCCTCCGACCAGGTAAAGGCAAGTGCATTCTCGTATATGTGTACCAAAATTTGGTAACTTTATATCACATTCTAGTTAGCAAATTACATTAAGAATATTACCTTCTAAAATCACGCTGTAACTCCTTTTTTTTTCTCTCGATTTTGTATTTTATTTTCATTTTTTGTCAGAAATAATTAGTAATTTCACAGAAAAAAATTGAGTTTTTCACAATTGAAATTCTGATATCCTGCTTTCAGGTTTGATTGAATAAAATTTGCTGGGAGCTTTCCCCCGAAAGAAAAATAAGTTGTGATGTCCAGTGATTTATAAAAACTCTTGATAATCTTATACACATTCAATTTTTTAAATTTAATTATTTTAGGAAATACTTAAAGACAAACGCGACAAACACTTGAAATATTTTTATAATTGTCAATAGTCTTTGTATAACAATAATACCGCTAATTGGTATTCACGAGTTAGTCAAAAAAAAAAATATAGTATTCACGAGAGTAAATATGAGGAATTAAAGTTGGAATTTTATTATTGTAATTCAGAAAAATATATATTAGTATTTATTTTTACAATTGTCTAATGAATGATGAATGTCATGTCACTAAAGTTGGTGGCATGGGGGACAAAGTGGTGGTGGGCCAATTCCTAAACAACGAAGGTATATCATATAGTATTAAATTCCAAGTATGCATAATTACTTTTTTATTTTTTGTGTTATTGAAGGAGTTGGTGCGATTGGGACTTCTTAGGTTTATGGGATAAAAGTTTTGGCTGAAACTTCTCTATTTCATTGACTATGGAATGGGCTACCAAACACAATTTTTTTTTTCTAGTACCACAAGGTGCTGAGCCAGCTTTCGTGTACATCGACTAATCCCTATTTGCGGAATAGTGACCAGCGGATCAGATATTTTTGCAGCTGTCGGGATTCGATTTGGGGAGCTCCCTGTCGAACCTAGCGCTGATCCCAGTGCACTACCACTGATCCACTTGCCGGTGGTTATTTAAGTTAGAAAATGAAACATAAGCTGAGAGATGAGATAAGATTAACTCTTACTTTTTGGCTTTTTATGTGAAAAAAAAAAATTGGGTGGTTGTAAAGAAATTTTTTTCACAAAACATAAAAATGATGGGCATATACTCGCAAAAAATGTTATGAAATGAAGATCATCTTACCAAATGTCTCGACTTATTTTTCATCTTATCATCTAAATTTGTTTTTTTATTTTTCATGTTACTATCAATGGTGCCTAAAAATATGTTTAAATAATTGGATTTAACACCCCCCCCCCCCCCCCCCCCCCCCCCCGGGAAATTTTTACAATTTAAAATATGTTGGTGGAATATGTGATTTTGTTCTAGTGATAAAAAGACTTTTTTCAGGTTTGAGTCTTATCATTATTTATAAGTGCGTGCGGCATTTATTCCGCTTGGTTTGATATAATAGGATATGTTTGTTAAAAATTAAAGGAAAATAGATGATAATGGCCCAGTAATAATGTTTTAGACTGAAGTCTAACGAAAGTTTATTTTGTCGGAGAATGTAAAAGAAGTAAATACCAAATTAAGGTAAAGAATAAAGAACAATATTTTTGTAATAATTTTTAGTTTTGGCCATACTATGAGTGCTATGCATCTGTCACTTCTGTAAATTTTCATTTTATTAAAAAAAATTAAATAACACAACTTCTAATTATTTTATTAAAAAAATATATATTGATCCTTGACAACCGCCATTGCGAGCAACCTCGACAAAGGTTTAGTGAGGTTGCTAGAGGTTTGGCGATGGTGGCTGGTGGTGGGCTGGTGGTTATCAAAAGGTGGCCAGTGGTCACTGGCAGTTGATAAGGCATAATGATTTCAATGGATGAAAACGAAAGAAGTGGCATATTTAGGTGGTGTTTGGTTGATATTTTAAAATTAAATTTTTAAAAATTTGTACTAAAACGTCAACTTTACTTTATACTTTCAAAATTCACTTTACACTATTTGCTCGCTCATAAAAATTTTACAACACCATAGCTTTAAATTCAAAAATCAGAATTAGATAAAAAAAATATTTTAAACTTACTTATCGAGATCTATAAAATAAGATCCATTCTGACTATTTTTTGAATTCTTTTCATATGATTTTTTGATTTAGTTGAAAAAAACTCAAAAATTAAATTCAATTTTCAATCTACTTTTACACTTCCCAAAAACTTATTTAAAAAACATATTTTAAAATCTCAACCAAACAAGCCCTTACTTTCTTTTTCCTTTCTTTTTTTTTAGAGTAATATATATTATTGAGTGAGTTGGTGAGATTGGAACCTCTTAGTTCTTATGGTGAAGTTTTAAGGGTTTTTTTTTTTTGGCAAGAAGTTTAAAGTTGAAACATTACTATTTCATTAGCTATAGAATAGGCTACCAAACACATGAGAAAGAAAATATATGATGATGGAGCATGTAAGTTTGTCATAATAGAAAGCGATTTCATTCAAGTTTCGTTGTTTTAAATGTAAAATTTATCCTGTTTCTTTTGATATAATAATATACGTTTGTTAAAAGGGAAAAGATAATGGATGATGATAGGTTTAATGATGATGTTTTAGACTCGAATCTAGTGAAAGTTTATTTTATCCAAGGATTTAAAAGACGAAAATATCAAATTAAAGTAAAGAATATAAAAAGAATAATAGTTTTCTTAATTTTGACCATACAAATTGCTGCGTATCCATCACTTCTCCTTATATTTCTTTTTCAAGTACTTATTAAATACTTTATGATCTTTTTATTAATATATATATATATATATATAATAAGAGGATCTAAAGATTCTTTTGGTGGGGTGGGGTGGGGTTGGGGGGGGGGGGGGGATGGGTAATTTTTTTACAAAAGATAACTCCCAAAATAAAAATATTTCCTATAGTATAAACATTTTTTAAGGGATTTATGAGAGTATCAATTACAACTTGGTTCCAACTTTCCACTTTCTTGGGCTTTTTTTATCCCTCTTGCTATTAAAAGTTGGAACTTTTAAGAAAGGAAAGTGGGCTCAAGGTGGGGTGGGGGTAGGGGGACTAGGATTGAGCCTACTTGACTGGGCCAGTTCTGCCCCTGGGCATAAAGAAATGAATGAATGAAAGGAAAGAAGAGAATATCATTGACCCTTTGAAAAATTACCAAAGTTATTCTTTTTTCATAAAATATTAAAATTATGTGATTTAATAAATTATAAGAAATAATGTAATTTTAACATTGTATGATTTTTAATTTAGTTGTTCTTGTAAAAAAATTTCATAAAAATTTTAAAAAATATAAAAGTTGAGATTGAGTGAGATTCTTATCCATTTACATGTTTTAGTTAAGAGTGAGAAAATCTTAGTGACCAATAATGGAGGAGATATAAGATTAAAATGAGATGAATTAAATTCATTCCAAAATCCCAACGTTTTGAGCGGATTATGAAATAAAGTAATTTGCAGAATTTCAAAATTTGACAGAATTTTAAAATATCCAGATTTATCCCATAAGAACACTTCTAAATTACTTAAATCACATGATTTACCAAATCTTATCTAAAAAACACCCAAAAAAAAAGCGCAACCCAAAGTTATTCTGATAGTATCATTATTACAACAAAATTGTTTCCATAATTTAATTTTGGTTACAAATATTTTATGTTATAGTTTTTATGGTAATTTTGTACTACTACAAATTTAATAATTACCATTATATATATTGAGTAAGGCTATAGCACTCTGAAACCATTTTATACTTTATGGGGTGCTAAAATACTCATTTGAAGTGCTAATAGCTATACTATATATGTTTTAATTGATAATCTTTAAAATAATAATCTTACAATTTTATTATGTTATTTCTATATAAAAAAAAATTGTTCATGTCAAGGGGTGGGGGTGAGAAAGGGAGAAGGCTAGCTTATATTACAGGTTAACATATATACTATTAAACTATTGCATGCCCTTATATATAGCGAGATTCAATTGCTAAAGTAATAGTTACTCGTTCGAGTAATTTCATTTTAATTTAAAAGTAATAAAGATGATATGGCTTATTCTGAAAGGAAATTACTATTTTAACAATAATATCTCCGTGCATATAAATATGATAGAGCTTAATTAGGAGGAAAAAAAAAATGCAAACTAATGCATCTTTTACAAAAATTTGTATGAAATAAAGTTTAAATAATGAAAGATATCTCATTAACTTTTTTACCCTTTTGAAGATTTGTAAGTTCCCAAGTTAATTATGAACCAGAATCAAGAAAAAAAAAGTTTATTATTTTAGAAAGGGTAGTAATATTGTTAAAGCAATTATTATTATTATCAAAGTAATATATAATATTAAAAAAATATAGTACAAATTTTTAATGCAATAATTTACTTTAGCAAATAAATAATTAATTTGGCATTTGGAAAAACTAAAAGATTAATGACGTGGCGTTCATTTTAAAGCAATTGGGAATTTTTTAAAAAAATTTCCTCGTACTTAATCCCTTTTTCTTTGTGTGGGCCCTTAATAAAGATCTGGATTATATATAATACAATTTCAGGGAGGCCCTCAATATGTTAGAAATTTGGGGGCTCAACGCGGTAGCTTATGTGGAGGATTTTTTTTATTAATTAGGGCCACATTTACACAGAGATTCTCGTATAGACGTCTATTTTGAGAGATAAATATATATAAAAATTATTTATTTATTTATTAAAATATACTGGTCTTATTTTACTAAAATAAGCCGGTATATTTTATGTGTATATGTATATTATAAATACAGTTTTAAAAGGAATGTCCTAAATACTTCACAATTTCCTTTCTTGCATTTCCTTTCTAAGTACTTATAAAATACTTTACATTACCTTCTTGTTTTTTTTTTTTTGCTATTAAAAATTTAAAACTTTTAAGAATGGGGGAAGTGGGCTCAAGGTGGGGTGAGGGTAGGGGGCTAAAGAGATACCTATGTAAATTTTGTCTATGGCTATTCGATTAGAAAAAATAAAAATGCATTAGGATTGAGCCTACTTGGTTGGGGCCCAATTCCGCCTCTTGGCATTACAAATTGAATGAATGAAAGGAAAGAAGAGAATATAATTGACCCTTTGAAAATTCACCAAAGTTGTGTTTTTTCACAAAATTTTAAAATCATGTGATTTGACATAAGATTTTGAAATATGTAATTTTAACATCTCATGATTTTTAATTTAGGTGTTCTTGTAAAAAATTTAAAATTTTTCATAAATATTTTAAAAACCATCAAAATATAGTAATGAAATTTGAGATTGTGTGAAATTCTTATTCATTTGCGTGTTTTTAGTTAAGAGTTAGAAAATCTTAGTGACTGATAATGAAGAAGAGACAAGATTAAAATGACATGAATCCAATTCATTCCAAAATTCTAACTTTTTCAGCGGATTATGAAATCATGTAATTTACATGCTATCCCAACTTTTCGAGCAGATTATGAAATAAAGTAATTTACAAGATTTCGAAATTTGACGCAATTTTAAAATATCGAGATTTATCCCACAAATAGTACTCCTAAATTGTGTAAATCACGTGATTTACCACAAAAATCACGCCAAAATACATAGCCCAAAGTTATTCTGATAGTATTATTATTACAACAAAATTGTATCCGTAATTTAATTTTGGTTATAAATAATTTATTTTATAGTTTTTATGGTAATTTTGTACTACTACAAATGTAATAATTTCCATTATTTATATAGAGTAAGGCCATAGCTATACCATTTTATATTTTAGGGAGTGCTAGAATATTTATTTAAAATGCTAATAGCTATACCCTATATGCTTTACCAGATATTCTTTAGAATAATAATGTTACAATATTATTATGTTAATTTTATAAAAAAGTATTTATCCCGAGACATTCATTCTTTTTATTATAAAGAGAGAGACAAGCTAGTCCAAAAGTTTTCATGGCCCAATGTATTATGTTACGGTTGAACACTACTATTATATTATTAAACTATTGCCCCTATATATAGGGAGATGCTATTGCAAAAGCGATAGTTGCTCATCAAGAGCAATTTCATTTCAATTTAAAAATAACAAAGATGATGTGATTTACTTTGAAAGAGAATTATTGCTCTAACAAAGTATATTCCTATACATAAATACGATAGAGCTTAATTAGAAGGAAAAAAAATGCAAACCAATGCCTATTTTACAAATCTGTGAACTAAAGTTTAAATAATGAAAGATATATCATAACTATTTTACCCTTTTGAAGATTTGTAAGTTCCCAAGGTAGTTATGAACCAGAATCAATGGAAAAAAGGTTACTATTTTCAACCCACCCGCATTGAATGCATTTTCCTCCAAATTTCTTGATCATCTTCTACCAAATTTTGCTTCCAAAATCAGTTGGAACAATTATAGCCACCAAAACTCCAACAAAAACCCAACTAAAACCCACAAAACCCTCCATTGATACAACCCAAAAAACCCTAAGTTGTAGAGAATAGTAGAGAAGAGAGAATTGAAGATTAACAAGGTATAAAAAGTTAATGAAGCAGAGATATGCTTGTTTTTATTGTGTTTAATATTTATTTTGTTTTGTTAATATCCACAACAAATATATACACAAAAAAAAAAGAATCTGGGTAGCAAAAGATCCCTCGTTCACGAGGAACCGAATTTGTGTCCTTTATTTGGTTTCTAGAGATCGGATGTGTACATTTGTAAACATCTGGAAGAAAAGAATCATTCGATCCTTAGGAACCGAGTAAGGTCCTATTATTCGGTTCTTCTGGACCAAGTATAAGCCTATTACTCGGTACTTAAGAGCCGAAGGAACTGCAAAAAAATTCTAAACGGCCGCATATTTCTCCAAAGACTGAATTTTCATAAGATATTCAATTTCTAAAGATCAAGTGTGAACATTTGTGCACACCAGAAGGAGAATGATCATTCAGTCTTTAAGAATAAAAAATGGTGCTAGTTATTCGTTCTTCAGGGTCAAGTATAAACCTACTACTCATTACTTAGGAACTGAGTGATACATTATCAATAAAAAATGTTCTGTATATCACTTATATGTTATTTGTGTTGCAGAATGTGTGTTCTCTTGAGTTTACAATATGGAGATATTGTTCATTTATTCAAGAAATTGATTTTTCTTCAATTAAAGGAATATCTCATAATCCAAAGTGTGGTCACGTATCCAATGAGCATATATGATTGAATTAGAGCATCCTAATTCAATCCAAATTAATCCCGACGATGGTACGTGATGGCCAAAGTTCCTATAATACAAATTGTAGCTATGCCTCTTGATTCATATTATTGTAAAGTTGTTTGGGTTTTTTTTTTTATGCAAAGACAATAAATAAATAACGGCCACAAATTAGTTTTAAAAGAGTGAACTCAAGGGCGAACCCATGATTTTTTATTGAATAAGCTAAACGAAGATGATAAATAAATAAGTAAATAATCAAAGACCATGCATTTTTTCAACTTAGTTTTAAAAGTTATTAATATAAGATCCACTTAATTTTTCAAGTGAATAAATAACAGAATTATAACTTTGAAGATCATGTTTAAATTTCTCAACCTATTCCCCCTCTCCAAACCATGAATTTACCTAAAAATATAATGAAAATAATCAAAAAAAAAATCATAGAAAGGGGTGGCATGAAAAAAATATTCAGTTTTTCTTATTTATAAGTACATAATTAAAACACACCCACAAAAGATACATAAGTTTAGCAAAAAAAAAAAAATTGTTCACCCAAATATGTGACTATTTACGAAAATAAAATTAACTACAAATTTAACATAAATCAGCATATAAAATTAGCTACCTTTAACTCTTTAAGGAAGACAAAATTTAAAATAGATGAGTCAAATTTTGCTCCATAAAAGAGAGGTGAAACTGAGAGGGCTAACGGGAAGGAAATGAGGAACTTAATAAAAAGAAAAAGGCCAAAGAAAAAAATAACTCTTTTTTTTTTAAATACACAAATTAGGTGGAGAGAGAGAGACAAAGAAAAGAATAATTATACTCTTATCATATTAAAGTGTAAAAGCTGAACTAGCTTAACACTTGAGTTCGAGCTTCTTTCAAATTATTTGGTGGTACTAAATCTAGGCACTATATGCATAGTTATAAAAAGAGCTATCTCATGTTCGATTCATGAAGTTTGCTCTTTCAATAAGTTTGTCAAAAAAATAATTTATTGTATCAAGTAAGGGTTTAATACTATATGACGAATAGAGTGCTACTCCCATTTCTCCATTTTCGTAACAAAAAGAAAAATAATGGATAATATTTTTTCTTGGACTGAATTTTAACTAATGGACAATAAGTATTTTTACAGTAAGTCTGCCCATGAGAGAAGCTAAGTATGTGGTAGACTTTATTAGGTGCATTTTATACTGCTAGACAATGTTTACCCTTTTTAATTAATTCCTCAGTAAAAATCTTGTAGTTAAATATTCCTCTTTAAAGCAAAGTTACTAATTAAGCCCTTGATTTCATTGATTTTTTTAAAATTTTACACGAATATTTAAAAATAGCAACTGACAAACTTTTTCGAACTTCATTTTTTTGTAAAAATGATTTGACATGTTATATATCTAATTTTACACAACTAGAAATTAGGTAGAAGGGCTTATTATACATTGATTTTTACCAAAAATCTAATGAATAATATTTTTTTGAATAAAGGGCCTATTTTTAATTGGTAATTAGTGTAAGAGGCCTATTTTGTTTTATATTTTAAATGAATGTATTTGAATAAATTTAAATATCATTTAATTAATAAAAACATGTTATGTATTACCTAAATTACCCATTTTTTATGAAATTTACACAAAAAATATGGACCGCAAAGTTCATATTGCAGTGAAATATGGACTGCAAAGTCCATATTGCAGTGAAATATGGATCGCAATATGAACTTTGCACTAAAAATATGGACTGCAAAGTTCATATTGCAGTAAAATATAGACTGCAATATGAACTTTGCACTAAAAATATCGACTGCAAAGTTCACATTGCAGTGAAATATGGACTGCAAAGTTCATATTGCAGTCCATATTTTAATGCATATTGGTATTTTTTAGTTTATTTTAAGGGTTGGGATGTCATTTTATAATGAAAAAAAAAGACACATGTCATATTATCAATAAAATAAAAAATAGGCCCTTTATTTAAAAAAAAATTATTCATTGGCTTTAGTGTGAAAATCTTTCTCTAATAAGCTTTTTTTTAATTGCCCCTTTACGCAATTATTATAGATGTTATATGTTATATATAAAGATTATAATTTCAGGATGCCTTTTATGTGTTTTAACATATTTTTAACGCAGTCAAAATTGGTGCGCATTTTTAACTGTGTTCAGCGAATTAAAAATATTTTTAAATAGTTTCAAATTAATGGAAAACTGTTTGGGAAGGACTCTGAGTCCATTTCTCTTTTAAGATAGATGAATGAATTTTGCTCCATAAAATAGGTGAAACTGAGAGGGCTAACGGAAGGAAATTAATGAGGTACTTAATAAAAAGAAAAGGCCAAAGAAAAAAAATAACTTTTTTTTTTGAAATACTCAAATTAGGTGGAGAGAGAGACAAAAGAGTAATTCTACTCTTACCATGTTAAGAGTAAAAGTTTAATTCACTCAACACTTGAGTTCGAGTCTCTTTTAAGTTATTTAATAGTATTAAATTTAGGCACTACTGGCATAGTTACGAGAAGAATTATCTCATGCCTATGGAGTTTGCTCTTTCAGTCGGTTTAGCAAGAAGGATAATTCATTGTATCGAGTAAGGTCCAATGTTGTCTTAGGTTGCCACTCCCATTTCTCCATTTTTGTAACAAAAAGAAAAAATAATAGATAATAAGGCTCCGTTTGATATCAAAATGAAAATTGAAAAGAAAAATAATTAATTTGGTGAGAAGATGGAAAATAAGTTGAGAGATGTGGTGAGATGCACTCCATCTCATACTCATTTTTGTGAGTACATCTCCTCCATCCTTCTTTATGTTTTGTGAAAAAAAAATTCTTCACCATCCATTAAAAGAAAAAAAAAATTCATAGAAGAAGATAAAAAGTAAGAGTTAATCTCACCACATCTCTCAACTTGTTTTTCATTTTCCTGCTCAAATTAATTGTTTTTCTTTTCATTTTTCATGTTGTCATTAAAAGGGGTCTAATTTTTACTTGGATTGGGCTAGGGCTAATTTATTGGGTGGGATAAATCTTGTACTGAGTTGTAGCTAATGGACAACAAATTTATTTTTTTAGTACATTCATGCCGAAACAGGAATCGAACTCAAAGACCTCCCGTTAGTCGGGAGCGAGTTCCGGCTATTAGGCTAATCCTAGTGGTTAAATATGTGGTAGACTTGACAACGGACAATAAGTTGTAATTTATATTGCTTCACAATGTTTACCCTATTTAATTAAATTCCTTAGTAAAATTCTTATAGTTAAATATTCCTCTTTAAAGCAAAGTTTCTAATTTTGCCCTTGATTACATGCGTTTATATTTCATTGATTTTTTAAAAAAAATTACGAGAATTTACAAATAGCAATTGAGAAACTTTTTTGAACTTCATTTTTTTTAAAAATGATTTGACATGTTATACATCCAATTTTATGCAACTATTATAGAAGTTATAAGTTATATAAAGATTAGAATTTTAATACACCTTCCTCACAACTTATTTTTAACGCAATCAACCTTTGTGTGCACTTTTTAACTGCATTCAACGAATTAAAAATATTTTGAAACAGGTCCATATAATAGAAAACTTTTTGGGGAAGGACTCTGAGCCCATTTCTCTTTTAAATAAGAGAAATGTTAGAAAGCCCAAAAAATGTTTTAAAAATTATAATTTAAATGAATTTGAACTACGCATTTATATTGGAAGTTTTAAGTGAAAAAGTGACAGATGATAGTCTAAGAGAGAAAAATTGGTAAATGTATCAATTAATTAAGAGTTACTTTTGAATTTAGGTGGGCGTTATTGACACACACCAAAACACTCTCTAACACTTCATCCTATTTACTTAGCCCTTTTGGACAGAGCTATTGATGGGTAAAAAAAAATTACATTTGGTCGATCCCTAAAGACCAAGTATATGTGTTCGATCCTTAGGAGGTCGAGCCAATATGCACATATTTAGTCTTTAAGGGTCCGAGTCAATGTTAAAATATTAAAAAGTGTTTTATTATGTATTAAAAGTAGCCCGATTCTTCAATTTATGCTTTTAGAATTTTTTTTTTGAGTTTTGTAACATTAAATAAAGTTAAGGCTACTTGAAAGTTGTCAAGTGGGGAACTGTACAAATCCAATGCCACAACATCAAAGGGGGCAAGTTACCACTCAAGAAGTTGCTTTTATTTTCTTTTTCTTTGAGTTGTAATTATTTTTTCTTTTTAGTTTTGAGTAGCAGCAGAATTTTGATCGGACTTCAATAGACAAGCTTAAATATACACAGGTACCCACATAACTGTCTGAGTCTCAAAGTAAAAGATACTTTTTAATTTAGGTAAAAGACTGAAAAGTAAAATGAATTTTTATATTTTTTTTATAAAATGAGTAACATATTTTTTTTTTTTTTTGATAATTGTGACAACAAACTTCTAATTTATTTATATTTTTAATGATATATATAATGCAACGCGTTACTGTCACTTTTACCCATTTTGTAAAGAAATTAAAAATTAGTTGTCAAAATTGTCAACAAAAAAGTATGTTGCCCATTTTATAAAAAAGTTTAAAGTTCATTGTACTTTTTGATTTTTTACCCTTTTAATTTTAATATTTTTTAATGAAATATTAATTTTAACTTAATTAATGATCAACTTAGTGATTATGTCTTAAAAAATAAATCCATTTAAGACATCTTAGAAAAAAATAAAACTTTTCATTTAAGTTGTGTAAGAGAAGCCAAGGAAAAAAGTACATCTTCTCAACCAAGAAATGCGTGCACATAGACTCACCATGTTCTAGGCTTCGAGGCCAACTTAATCTATATAGTAAGAAAATCTACAATAGTAATGGTAATTGATGAATAGAATAAGTAGGAGTTATGTATCGTAGAACACCATTCCGCATGTTAGTGGCATGCTAAAATTAAGTTTTACTAAGTTTCTTACCGTACACATAAGAGAAAGCTCTTTGAGTTGGAGAAGTGATGACACGCATTTCAGAAATGCATCCTAAGAGATTAGGCATTTTAGATGTGTACCGGAAGTAATACGTATAAGAGAGATGCATGGAAGGTGTTTCTCTCTCTATCTCTATTTCTTTGCTTTTTAATCTCAAAAACTTTTCTTACTATCCCTTAGTCACAACCACACAATAATTATTCTATCTCTATTTTATAATAATGTTATCTTTCTTTACCATACCATTATTTTAACACCCAAATAATACCCGGTAAGTAGGGTATACCATAAACTTAATTAAGTCATTGTCGATGCTCTAAAGGGTAACTGTTTTTGAATCTTAAAACTGTATAAGAGATAAATAATTATATGCTTGAGATTGAAGATACTTTTTCAGAGATGAATAGTGCCTTTGGCACAGAATATTTGTATATAAATAAGGGCATAAAGGGGTGTGATATAGAGCATATATTATCCAAATCCTTAGATGTATTCTTTCGGATAGCAAGTTCAATTATTTTTATCCTTATTCTTTTGGATTGCTCGAATTCAGATAATATCCCTATCTGTTAACCTAGAATGTCTTAATCTTATTTTGATAATGATAAAAAGTTCAACATGTGTATTTAACATGTGTTTTGAATGAACTTAGCTTAAACCGATTTAAACAAACTCCTTTGTTTTCTTGAAGTATCTCGAGAACCAAAACCCAAATCCTTATCAAGGTTCCCTAATTATTTTATTAATTAGGGCCACATTTACACGGAGATTCTCGTAAAGACGTCAATTTTAAGAGATAAATAGATAAAAAAAATATCTATTTATTTATTAAAATGGAGGTCCTTATTTTATTAAAAGAAGACAGTCTATTTTGCATGTGTATGTATATTATAAATATAATTTTAAAAGGAATGTCTTAAATCTATCCCTTTAGAAATACTTCAAATTCTATTGGGAGAGGAAAGGAATCTATAAGCTCCCAAGTGAGTGATGCCGCCACTTGAACTAATGTTTTATCATTTTTTTTTCTTAATTCAAATCTTTTTCTTTTTTTTTAGATATTGAAAAATAGGGTTTGTATAAAAAAGTTTTCTGCAAAAGAATTGGGGAATAATATTTTTGTAAATTCAGGTTCTATATTTGACCAAATTCTAAAAATAGTGCAAACTTAACTTTGCAGTAAATTTTTAAATCGTATTTTTTTATTGAATCATGCAAAATTAAGTTTTCACTACATGTTTTTAGCGTATTATTATAAATAAGTGTTTAATTGACGGTGCTTTAGAATAATTTTGCCAAATTAAATATTCAAAACCTACTTATTAATAAAATGCACATAATAGTTTTTTAGAGTTATGCAAAGTTAAGCTTGCATTCCTTATTTTTTTTAAATATTATTATATATTTTTGTTTATTTGACGTTGTTTTAAAATTTTTTGAATCAAACATAAGAATATAATTATTAAAAAATAAACACGTCATGCAAAACAAATTTGCATCATTTTTTTTTATTACAAAGTTAAGTTTGCACAAAACTCAATTTTGTGAAAAGTTAAGTTTGCACTTGGTCAAAGCCCTTATTTTAAAACACAATTCATAAACAAGCCCTTATTTCAAAATGTTAATGATATCTAAGCCCTTATTTCTAAAAAATATTAGTTAAAAGAGAGAAGTTACTAATTTAGACTTGCGAAAAACTTTAGAATTTGACTAGGTAAAAATAATTAAAAACAAAAATTTGTCATTTAACCAGATGAGAAGTGCATCCCAAAAGTAGAAAACAATGTAAAGTACTATGCTCAAATCAAACTAACCCCTTAATTATGAAAAAATGGTTATAGGTATTTGTATTTGTTCAACTCACCCCAAGAATGAATCTTGTTTACGGTCCCTAATTTTTGGAATTCGAAATTTTGCACGCATGTAAAGAGTTTTTAAGAAGTGAACTCAAGGGTGGACTCATGATTTTTTGTTAGATAAGTTGAATGAAGCCAATAAATAAATAAGTAAATAATCAAAGATCATGCATTTTTTTCAACTTAGTTTTAAAAGTTATTAATATAAAATCCACTTAATTGTCTAAGAGAATAAATAATGGTGTTATAACTTCGAAGATCATGTTTAAATCACCCCACCTATTTCCCCTCTCCAAACCATGAATCTACCTAAAATATAGTTAAAATAATCAAAATTTGTTCATAGAAAGAGGTGGCATGAAAAAAATATTCACTTTTTGTTATTCATAAGTTTGGAATTTGGGTAAAAGATCTTGCGTGACAATATTTTTGGTAAAAAGTCCAGCGAATAATATTTTTTAGAAATAAAGGCCCAGTTTTTATTATTTAGAGAAAATATAGGGCCTATTTTTCAATTGTGTTTTAAAATAAGGTCTTTGACTAAAATTGTCTTTTGTGCAAATTTAACTTTACACATAATTGTGTTTTGTGCAAATTTAACTTTGCAATTCAAAAAATTTAATGTAAATTTGTTTTGCATGATGTGTTTGTATTTTTTAACAAGTATATTGTTATATTTCGCTCATAAAACTCTAAAACCATGTCAAATAAACCCACATATAAAATAATGTTTTAGAAAATAAGAAGTGCGAACTTAACTTTTCATAACTCTGGAAAAATGCTTATTTTATTAATAAATGAGTTTTAAATATATAATTTGTTGAAATTATTCTAAAGTACCATCAACTAAATATTTATATATAATAATATGCTCAAAAACATGTAGTGCAAATTTAATTTTGCGAGATTCCACAAAAAATTACAATTTAAAAATCTACTGCAAAGTTAACTTTGCACTCCTTTTAGAATTTGATCAAATATAGACTCTTAATTTACAAAAATATTAATCCCTAGTTTTTTTGTAAAAAAAATTTCCAAAGAAATACCATTTTTCATTAGCCCATTTATAAGTATATAATTAAAACACACTTACAAAAGATGCATAAGTTTAGCCAAAAAAAAGTGTTCACCCAAATATGTGACTTTTTACCAAAATAAAATTAACTGCAAGTTTAACATGAATCAACATATAAAATTAGCTACCTTTAAGGAAGACAATTTAAAATAGATGAATGAAATTTTGCTGCATAAAAGAGATGTGAAACTGAGAGGGCTAAAGGGAAGGAAATGAGATACTTAATAAAAAGGAAAGGCCTAAGAAAAAAAAATAACTTTTTTTTTGAAATACTCAAATTAGGTGGAGAGAGAGAGACAAAAGAGTAATTCTACTCTTACCATCTTAAGAGTAAAAGTTTAACTCGCTCAACACTTAAGTTTGAGTCTCTTTCAAGTTATTTGGTGGTACTAAATCTAGGCACTACTTGTATAGTTATAAGAGGAGTTATCTCATGTTTGACTCAAGAAATTTGCTCTTTCGATGAGTTCAACAAGAAAGATAATCTATTGTATCGAGTAAAGGCCCAATACTATTGTAAGTTGTCATTACCATTTCTCAATTTTTGTAACGAAAACCAAAAATAATGGATAATATTTTTTCTTGGATTGGAGTAGGGCTAATGGACAATAAGTTGGTTTTGCAGTAAGTCTGCCCATGAAAGAAGTATGTGGTAGACTTGACTAGGTGCATTTTATATTGCTACAAAATGTTTACCCTATTTAATTAATTCCACAGTGAAAATCATATAGTTAAATATTCCACTTTAAAGCAAAGTTTCTAAGTCTGCCCTTGATTACATGCGTTTATATTTCATTGATTTTTTTTTAAAGAAATTTATAGAAAGAGGAGGCATGAAAAAAATATTCACTTTTTGTTATTTATAATTAAGTACACAATTAAAACACGCTCACAAAAGATACATAAGTTTAGCAAAAATAAAATAAAATAAATTGTTCACGCAAATATGTGACTTTTTACCAAAATAAAATTAACTACAAATTTAACATAAATTAACATATAAAATTAGCTACCTTTAAGGAAGACAAAATTTAAAATAGATGAATGAAATTTTGCTTTATAAAAGAGAGGTGAAATTGAGAGGAATAACGGAAGGAAATGAGGTACTAAATAAAAAAAAAAGGCCAAAGAAAAAAAATAACTCTTTTTTTTTCTAATTTTTCAAATGCTCAAATTTGGTGGAGAGAGAGACAAAGAAAAGAATAATTCCACTCTTACTATGTTAAAGAGTAAAAGCTGAACTCGCTTAGCACTTGAGTTCGAGCTTCTTTCAAGTTATTTGATGGTACTAAATTTAGGCATTACTTGCATAGTTATATGAGGAGTTATCTCATGTTCGACTCATGGAGTTTGCTCTTTCAGTAACTTCAGCAGAGATATAATCTATTGTATCGAATAAGGGTCCAATGCTGTATGGCGGATGGAGTGCTACTCTCACTTCTTCATTTTCGTAACAAAAAGAAAAAATAATGGATAATAATTTTTCTTGGACTGAATTGTAACTAATGGACAATTAAGTTTTTTTACAGTAAGTCCGCCCATGAGAGAAGCTTGAGTATGTAGTAGACTTTGACTAGGTGCATTTTATGCTGCTTGACAATGTTTACCCTTTTTAATTAATTCCTCACTAAAAATCTTGTAGTAAAATATTCCTCTTTAAAGCAAAGTTACTAATTAAGCCCTTGATTACATGGGCACATATTTGATTGATTTTTTCAAAATTTTACACGAGTATTTAAAAATACCAACTGAGAAACTTTTTCTAACTTCATTTTTTTATAAAAATGTTTTGACATGTTATATATCCAATTTTACGCAACTATTATAAATGTTATATGTAAAAATAGTTAAAATTGGTGTGCATTTTTAATTGTGTTCGGCGAATTAAAAATATTTTAAAATAGGTTCAAATTAATGGAAAACTTTTTGGGGAAGGACTCTGAGTCCATTTCTCTTTAAAGATAGATGAATGGAATTTTGCTCCATAAAAGTGATGAAACTGAGAGGGCTAACGGAAGGAAATTAGGTACTTAATAAAAAGAAAAGGCCAAAGAAAAAAAATAACTCTTTTTTTTTTGTTTTTAAGTACTCAAATTAGGTAGAGAGAGAGAGAAGAGTAATACTACTCTTACCATGTTAAGAGTAAAAGTTTAACTCGCTTAACATTTAAGTTCGAGTTTCTTTTAATTAAGTTATTTGGTGGTATTAAATTTAGACACTACTTGTATAGTTATGAGAGAAATTATCTCATATTCAGTCCATGGAGTTTGCTTTTTCAGTGAGTTCAGCAAGATGGATAACCTATTGTATCAAGTTAGGGTCCAATGTCTTAGAGTTTTTTTTTTTGGAATAAGTCCTCTATGTCCTAGCAAGGACAATAGAGTAATACCATAAATAAAGAAAAAGGTGGGAGATTACGACAAGGTCATCTCCAAAGCCATAAGTCAAAAAACACAATAAAATGACCAAAATTTCCACTCCCATTTCTCCATTTTTGTAACAAAAAGAAAAAATAATAGATAATAAAGCTCTGTTTGATAATGAAAAGAAAAATAACTAATTTGGCGAGGAGATAGAAAATAAGTTAAGAGATGTGGTAAGATACTCACCATCCCAAACTCATTTTTGTGATTATATCTTTTCCATCATTATTTATGTTTCGTGGAAAATTTTCTTCACCACCATCCCAAAAAAAAAAAAAATCCATAGAAGAAGATAAAAAGTAAGAGTTAATCTAACCACACTCTCAACTTATTTTTCATCTTCACACTCAAATTAATTATTTTTATTTTTATTTTTTATGTTATCATTAAAGAGAGTCTATTTTTTTTCTTAGATTGGGCTCGGGCTAATTTATTGGGTGGGATAAATCTTGGACTGAGTTGTAGCTAGTGGACAGTAATTTTATTATTTTTTTTTGGCAGTAAAGATGCCCATAAGAGAAGCTAACTATGTGGTAGACCTTTTTCCTTTATTTTTTTCTTTTTTAGTACATTCATGTCGAAACAAAAATTGAACTGAAAGACCTCTCACTAGTTGGGAGCCAGTTCGATCTAGCCACTAGGCTTGTCCTAGTAATTAAGTATGTGGTAGACTTGACAACGGACAATAAGTTATAATTTATAATGCTTCAAAATATTTACCCTATTTAATTAATTCCTTAAAAAAAATCTTATAGTTAAATACTCCTCTTTAAAGTAAAGTTTATAATCCTGCCCTTGATTACATGCGTTTATATTTCATTAATTTTTAAAAAAAAATATACGAGAATTTACAAATAGCAATTGAGAAACTTTTTTGAATTTAATTTTTTTATAAAAATGATTTGACATGTTATACATCCAATTTTATGCAACTATTATAGATGTTATATGTTATATAAAGATTAGAATTTTAGTACACCTTCCTCACAACTTATTTTTAACGCAATCTGTGTGCACTTTTTAACTGTGTTTAACGAATTAAAAATATTTTGAAATAGGTCCATATAATGGAAAACTTTTTGGGGAAATACCATGGGCCCATTTTTTTTTAAAATGAGAGAAATACCATAATGATCAAAAAATGTCTTAAAAGTTGTAATTCAAATAATTTCGAATTACACATCTATATTGGAGTCTTAAGCGAGAAAGTGATAGATAATAGTATGGGAGAGAAAAACCAGTAAATATATAAACTAATTAAAAATTACTTTAGAATTTATACTTTTATAATTTTTTTGAATTATGTAACATTAAACGAAGCTAAGGCTACTTGAAAGTTGTCAATGTCACTGAAGCTAGTGGGGGACTGTACAAATCCAATGCCAACATCAAAGGGGGCAAGTTACCACTCAAGAAATTGCTTTTATTTTCTTTTTCTTTGAGTTGTAATTGTTTTTTCTTTCTACTTTTGAGTAGCAGCAGAATTTTGATTTGAACTTCCATAGAAAGGTTAAACATACACATGTACTTGTAGGGATGATAACTGGTCGAGTTTGAATTGGATTTATAATTTTCATTCCCGCCCCCATTACCAAAAACCATCCCCATCACCACCTTCATTCCCGATTCGGGATATCGGGTAATCCCCATTCCCGTCTCCATTGGGTAATGGGTCCCCGCAGATATACTCGACAATTTTATTTTTTATTTTAAAAAAAAAAATAAGAAAAATAAGAATGAAGTTAGAAATAATATATTGTTATACAATATATATTTATATATATACATATATAGATGAAATTATATATTTACACATTAACAATGAATTAATTTTATATACATATATACACACATATAAGCAAAAAAAAAAAACAATACAAAATTAATTGTATCGGGGCGCGTACGGGATGGGGACACCCATACCCACCCCGCCCCCGGTTACTTGTCCCCGTACCCGCCTCCATCGGGTTGAGAATCCATGGGTATTTTTGCCATCCCTACTCGCATTACTCTATGAGTCTTAAAGTAATAGATCCTTTCTAATTTTAATTTTTCAAAAAAAATATATTAATTTTAATTTAATTAATGATCAACTTACTGATTATGTCTTAAAAAATAAATCCATTTAAGAAATCTTAGAAAAAAATAAAACTATTCATTTAAGTTACATAAGAGAAGCCAAGGAAAAAAGTACATCTTCTCAACCAAAATGCGTGCACTTCTTCAAAGCTTAAATTAAATAGACTCGCCAAGTTCTAGGCTTCGAGGCCAACTTAATCTATATAGTAAGAAAATCTACAATAGTAATGGTAATTGGTAAATAGAATAAGTAGGAGTATATGTAGTAGTTATATATGGTAAAGTAAAACATCGTTCTAGAGGTTAGTAGCATGTTAAAGTTAAGTTTCACTAAGTTTCTTACCATACGCATAAGAGAAAGTTGTTTGAGTTAGAGAAGTGAAGACACACATTTTTGAAATGCGTCCCAAGAGATTAGGCATTTCAGATATGTAAGTGTACCGGATGTAATACGCATAAAAGAGATGCGTGGAAGGTGTTTCTCTCTTTAACTCTATTTCTCTGCTTTTTAATCTCAAATACTTCTCTTACTATCTCTTAATCACAACCACACAATAATTATTCTATCTCTATTTTATAATAATATTATCTCTCTTTACCATACCACTATTTTAACACCCAAATAATACTCGGTAAGTAAGGTATACCATAAACTTAATTAAGTCATTCTCGATGCTCTAAAGGGTAACGGTTTTTAAATCTTGAAAATGTATAAGAGAGAGAATTATATGCTTGAGATTGAAGATACTTTTTTAAAAATGAATAGTGCTTTTGGCACAAGTCACGCACGCTAGTATATAAATAGGGGCATAAAGGGGTGTGATGCAGAGCATATATTATGCTATATATTATGCTAATCATCATCTGTATCCTTTTTTAAGTACAATATCCAAATCCTTAGATGTATTTTTTCGGATAGTAAGCTCAATTATTTTTATCCTTATCTTATTTAATTGCTCGGATTTAGATAATATCTCTATCCATTATTCCTTCGACTACATAAGATAAAACATTTTATGATATATTTCTCAAAATGTAAAATAAAGCATTAAAATAAAGAATAACCATTTTAACTAAAGACATGTTGCCTTACATTGTCTTTTTTCCTTTTTAAGGCCTTCTTTTTTTCCTTTTTAAGGCCTTTTTTTTGTCAGATATAAAATATTTTGGTAGATTGATTCATCTTGTGCGCATCGAGTATCCTAGTCCAAACTTTTTATGTGGACAATCCACATAGGATATAGATTATCCATATCGAATATAATCATTATCCGCATTCGTATTCATTTCATCGGATATTTAAAAACATTATTCAAATCCACTTTTTTGAATACCCATTCAAATAAGTTGGATTTTTGGATATCCATATGCACATCTATATATAAATATAGTAGGTTTTGATCTGCCCCAACTCAAATGAGGCTGGTATTTTATCAATTAGATCGAATTTAAGTTTAGGTAAAATAAAACCGTTCGACCCGGCTCACCCCGAATATAGTTATTTCGGTTTCCTTCTACACCCTATGATTACACGAGGATGTGGCAGGTCAATGCGGGTCGTGTTGAGTTAGGATTCAACTGTACTAGCATGCTGGGATTTGGATTTTCCAAAGTAAAACTTACCTCTGCTAGCGTGGAGTTGGATTAGGGGCTATATTTTGACAGATCGGGTTCGAGTTAGGAAAAATCCGACCCGTTTCCATCCCTACTTACTCTTGTTAGTTTTAGTTTCTTCCCTTTCCACAATCAACTATTATAACAATAATCAAGCTAAAACTTAGTCCTTTTAATCCTTTCAATTCCCTATTGTCTATTACCCAAACACAGCGTAAAGAAAGGCTGCCCATCAATGTATTTCAATGTTTTATTGATATACCACAGTATCAACGTTTGTTCAAAACCATGATTTGGAGCAAATACATGAGAGCTTTTTGTGTAGTTGTACTCTACATACATAATTTGTTGCCTTAATAATATACTTCTACTTTGGTATGTACAATATCAACAACAAATACGCCTCCGAAATGACCTTCATCAACTTAAATCTCTTATTGCGCAAAATAGTACGAGAATAGATCTCACCCCACATCTCCAGGAAAGAGCTCCAACTGTTGTCCTGCATAACAAATACATTAATGGCATTTCATCATAAACATAAAATTTTAAAAAGTAAATTAAAAATATATAAAAATAAAAAAGTAAAACAAACAAAACTAGTTGTATAATCCCACCGTGCTTGTCTTGAATTAAGAGTCAAGTTGTACTTTTTGGAACATCCAAACTAAGAATCGCGTTTTCTTTCTAGGAAATAGTCAATGTACCGGACACTGGGTAGTAAAATGATCAAACTGTTTCAAAACATTTGAAATTTCGAATTTCATGAAACTATATGGGGCCATAGCTTCAGTAATATTCAAACATAATAAGAGTACCAAAAACATAGCGAATATTTTATAATACTTTTGCAAGAATTTTATTTACCTGGAGGAGTGATCTAATGGGAACAAGAACAACCGGGTTCGTTGCCACCACTAGAAGCCGACTTGAAACTATTTTCCCAGGTGTCGGTGGGAGTTGCTTGTGCATGAGGGACATGGCGAGGATGCTTCTCTCTTTTGTCCCCTCTTATCTGCTTCAATGCGTGCTTAAGCACCGGCAACAAAGCCTCCATACACTCAGCTACGGCATTAGGATTTCCCGGCATGTTAATTATCTACAAATTATATTAGTAAATATAAGAAACAAGTATAAGATTTCTTTTGAAAAAAATTGAATTACTCCTGCAAAATGGGCAATGGCTAGCCCAAGTTGTACTTTAGGTTCTTTCAATGGACGTATATGAGCCATGGATCCACTACCGACGTGGGCTGTTACAACAACCAAACAAAACCCCCTCCCTCATGGTTGAGGCCCTACTGTCTTCGTAAGGGTGGGATCGCACAGTCGATTTTGGCGCATTCTTAGCCTCACTCATACAACACACAATTACCACACATCCACATGGTAGTTGGCTCGTTGTCAGCCACAGACATACAACACAATTACCACATATCTACATTGAAGAGGGCTGATAGCATATGTAGCAACCAGGGTCCTCCGCTGACCCCCCCAAGGATCTTTCCATTGCTCTAGCGACGTAACACAGCCCCCCCCCCCCGCCCCGCGCGGGGTTAAGACCCTAACGTCTTTGTTACAGTGGGATCACATACACACGGTTCTGGCTCACACAATTACCGCATGTAACCAATGTTCTAAAAATAGCTAGGCGTTCCTAGGTCGGCGAGGGGGGGGGGGGGCTAGCGCCTAGGGGATTAATCGGTCAAACGATTTTTTAAAAAAAAATATTGTTTTAAATAACATAATACTAACAAAACATAATATACCTATCAAATTAACATTAATATTCCAATAAAACATGCATTCCAAAAACAAAAGAAACAAGTTCAAACAATCAAACCTAAGTGAACATCCCAAAATATAGCCGGAGAGGAGAGGAGGAGATGGAGATCGGAGAGTGGGAGGAGGATGAGGAAAACGGAATTAGGTCTACTGAAAGAGGGCTAGCTAATAAACGTGTTTTTTTTTAAATATGAAACTATGTTGTTTTGAAGCTAAAAAAAAAAGGGAAAAATCGGCACCTAGCCCGCCTAATTGGCGCCTAATCCCCCCGGCGCCTAAATACAAAGGATTAGGCCTAGACCAGGTGGGGAGGCAACGATTTCTGCCTAGGCGCCGCCTACGCCCGATTTTTAGAACACTGCATTTAACAGCCCTAACTGTTTGGGCGGGATGATGTATGTATCCCAGGTTGGATGCTGGTAGGCTACACAATGCGGGTGTTCGTCCTACATTGCCTGGGTGTGGTCCTCTGATGTCCTATACACGCAAGCTCACTAGTCCTTCCTAGTAACAAAACTTTTGGGGATAAAAGTAAAACCGTGAGAGCTCATGCCCAAATCAGAGAATATCTTACTAAACTGGACCACCAAGACCTGACCTGATAGTGGGCCCAAGTCCCAACCGATACCATGTGTAGTATTCAGGTCCCCCCCAAAATGGCTACCCTAAATTGTACTTTAGGTTCATTGAACTAACATACAAGTACACTGGGATGTGAGCCATTATAGGGCAAACCCTAAATTGTACTTTAGGTTCGTTGAACTAACATACAAGTACATTGGGATGTGAGCCATTATAGGGCAAAAACAGAAACACCAATACACAAACAATAGAAAAACATAGTAAAGTTCACACTATAGGAATATACAGAAAAAAGGTTGTAAGAAATAATCTCATATGAAAGGAATCCAAATAGAAAGAGAAAGGAACTGCATCATAATTTTAATTCTACTAACTTGTTCATCAGATAACAGGAAAAGTAGTATCCTCAGAGAGATGTTATTAACAGAGGCAACTGCCTATAAGAAAATAAAAAAGAGCCAAAGAGGCAATGTGGCAAAAGGGATTGTTTATCCAAGTGCGGATAAGAATGTCTTCAAGCAGCAGTGTACAATTAAATCAAAGGCGAGGACACTTCATATCTCCTTTGTAACACAAGAATACTCATTTTTTCTTACCTAAAATACCCTTCCACCTGCCAAAACTAAAAGTATGTGATATTAACTGAATGGTTACTTGGAAAGGATGGAAAATAATAGGTTAAACAGATCAACTTATTGCCAAACCAAAATGGGATCAAATCCAGAACACACTAAGAAACCTACATCTCCATCATTCCGTTTATTGAGATTATTTTGTTTTTCAGTTTTTTGTATTATTTTACGAAATATCTGGACACAGAAAAATCGCTTGATTTAACATGATTTTCTTTATTTTTCTTATCAACGAAACAGTGCCAGTTTGCTTTGCTATTCAGCACTCTGTTCACGCGTCTGTATCTGATACATGAAAACTTTTACAGATAATTTAAAGCAGAGATATCAACAAGAGGAATAGTTGTGGCAAATAAATTACAGGGAAACTATTAACACTTGGATCCAAAAAAATTTTAAATATTAAATTTCACTACACAGAATGTCTCAAATTGTCAGTGTGTCGTTGTGTCCAAAATTTAATTATTTTTTTTTAAAGAAAAATACATGTGAAAGATCAGAGGCCCTTACCAACGTTGATCCTCTTATTCCAGCTGCAGAACGTGACAGCACTGCAAATGGTGTCACCTGTTTACAGTCCATTAAAGATTATAAAAATAAATGTTGTAAATTTCAAAGTCAAAATAAAGTACACAAGCATGTCAAAACACGGACAGAAAAGGTAAGAAAAACAATGAAAACTACTGTAATCTCAGTTAAGGGGAAAAAAAAGGTAAACAATACCCTATTAAGAACAAGAAAGAACTGAAAATTTTCACTAGATTTCAGAATCTGTAGATTTTGATGTAACTACTGGCTTAATTAACTTATTACTTGAAACAATATTAAGGTGGACTATATTTATGCAACATAAAGAAAGCAATTTATAACTCCTTTCTAATCGTCCCATGTATAGCAGCGGAGAGTTGAAGAAATCTTGACATTTCGTTTAAAAAGATAAGCTCGGATATTGACATCAGTTTCTATGTAGATAAGTCATCCTTAGAGGCAAAACTATGTGATAAATCTGAGCCATCTATTTTTTTAATCCAATGGTCCAGATTACTACTATACTCTAGAGTGAATTCCATCACTCTAGACGAGCCGGATCCACCATTTTTACTTTTGAATTAAAAGGTTATAACTCTATAGATGAAATTATTTTGGCAATGATGAAGTCCAAATTACAAACTTGAATTGAGCTTTCACTGTTTAAAATATATAATACAGTTTTTTCAAGAAAAAAGGACCGTCCATTCCAAGGGGCAAATAGATGAACTTTTTCGTGACATTGGTGGAGATGATCATCTCCACAAGTAACACATATAGTAATTTTTCATCACTCGCGTCGAAAATTTTCTTCCATCTACCCCATAAAATGAAAGATCCTTCTTTCTCATAAAAAGCGGACCGTCCTCTTTAGGGCAGGCCTATATAAATACACGTAAGTTTCAAAAGTTCTCAGAAGTAAACCAGCTATAGAAAATAAGAACTACAACTCATAAACAAAAATTTGGAAAAAACAGAAGAGTTACACTGAGAATAGACAACGCCATTTATGCAAAAGCTGTTTGTACCTTGAGACTCTCTTGCATCATGACGTATAGAAGACCAGGAGTTTCTTTCTGTATCAATTCTTTCGTTGCTTCAGGGGTAACATCTCTTGGGGTGAAGCCAGTGCCACCTAACTTAAAAAGGTTAGTTACAAATGGACGGAGGAAACAAATATATTTTCCACCTCAGCAAAGACCAATGTTAAAGGCTAGCCTAAGCAGCTGCCAAGCCCATTATTCAGTGAAAAATCAGCCAGGCACCTAAGGTGTGCTAGTCAAAGTGGATGACTGCCCAGAATGAGAGGGCTAAGCGGTACCAAGCAGCTGAGCAGATTTTAGCACCAACTTCTTTTTCTTGATATAAATATATATACACACAAAGCGTCTCTTTGAAGGGTTAAATAACAAACACCGGTTTTGAGGGGGTAGGTTTCTTTATGAAACCTGATGGACATCATCTCCATAACGGATAGATCATCTCTACCAAATTCATCAAAAAATTCAATCGAAAAATGGGTTAGATGACTATCATTAAAATTCAAAGACTGAAAATGCATGTTTATATCAATTTTCATCTCACCCACTTCCTAATGACCATTTTTTATGGATAGATCATCTGCATCAAATTTCGTGAAAATTTAACCCCATCAAAAGAGGGATTTTGTTCTTTAGTTAAAAAAAGGATGCCTGTCAAAGAGCCATATTATATACACATATATAGTTTTGTGTATGAATTTTCTGAGAAATTTTGGGTTGAAAAACGTTAATACCTTCCTAAGAAATAAGTTTGGTTTCTTGTAGGATTATATTTTGAAAAAAAATAAAGAAATAGAAATGCCTACCTAGTGCCTAGGTGCCCTCCCGCTCTGCACCTAAAACCTTTTAGAAATTGGCAAACAAATTAAATTCTGTGCTTCGAGAACCTTACCAAGGGTGAGGATCAAATCCATCTGGTCAACGTCGCTCCATTTCCTCAGAATGTCCTTGATTTGAGAAACATCATCAGGAACCACAGCTGTTGCAACAACCTTTGCTCCTCCTAGTTTTTCAGATGATGAATTTACAACAGAAACTGCTCTTGGACCACTGCAAATTCAAAAACTATTATTAAATCTTACTTGAAAACCTCACAGTATCATGGTGCACAAACAAATCATCAATGTACTGAACCTATCCACTTAACTATTAGGTTCTGGACGTGTATTGCACTATGAAGCACAGATACTTCTCTGAGGGTCAGGAATATTTTAGTGTATCCTGAGTTTTCTTTAATCTTCTGAAATTCTGATAGGTGGGGATACGTTTGGAGATTCATTTCTATTATTGAACTTGAAATTAAAGTTTCAATAAGCGCTTTTAATTAAAGGGGAGGCCAACATAAGACATTATACAACTTCTATAAAGAGGCATTGTAAAAGTTTCATACTAATTGAGAAGGAAATAATATCGCGGAACCATAAAAGCAAAAAACAAAAAAAAGTGTCCCAAATATCAAACTATTTCTCACAGCTAAGAGGTTTGTACTTGGGCTATCTACGAAATAAATATTGTTGAGATTTATATATATGTTATATATATTATGTGTATATTTTAGGAGATAGTCAGGAAGGGATAGTTAGGTAAATCTATTGTATAAGGAAATATTCCTATTCTTTAGGGCCTTACACTTGTATATAAATAGATGTACTCTCTTCAATAATAATACACCATTATTCTCACAACTTCATATGGTATAGAGGCGCAAAGATACGAATTAACTGCTTAAATATCGTATCCATGGTTGGAACCCCAGGATTTGCCAGAATTTGATTGCGAACAGAATCGAGTTCTGTAGGCAAGCCGGCTAGCGCAAGAACCATGAAAAAATTTCCACTATCTACTTCTTGTTGCGCAATATCAGTTGAGAAAGGCATCATTTCACTAAATTCCTGTTGAAGAGTCTCAATTTGGCCCAAATACTCTTGCATATCAAGATCCTGCTTTTTAATTGTCTTTATACGAGAGACAACGGTATAGAGGCGATTAATGTCATTTGAATAGAGTCTTTTAGCCTTTTGCCATACTTCATAGCAAGTACGATACGGTCGGTATTGATTAACTATAGTGCGGTCAATAAACTGCCAGAGGATATTGCATAAAAAGTCATCGATCTGTTCCCATTGTGAACTATCTTTCTCAGTGATTTCAGTAACCTGTTTGATAAAAAGTTCTTCAAAACCCTGACCGACAAACCATAATTCTACCGAGGCAGACCATGACATATAATTTCCCGAACCAGTTAATTTGTCTGAACAAATAATGGGCATACTTCATCAATTTTCATGTGCTCATACTCCTCAACAAAATGGAGTGGCTGAGCGGAAAAATAGACACCCGATTGAAACTGTTCGTACTCTCCTTATTCACAATCATGTTCCGCAACGTTTCTGGAGAGACACAATTCTCATCGCTTACTATTTAACTAATAGGATGCCATCCTCTGTTTTAAACAATCAGGTACCCCATTCTCTGTTATTTCTCACTGGCCCCTTTATCAGTTAGATATCAAGAATGCTTTTCTTCATGGCAAATTACAAGAAAAGGTGTATATGGAGCAACCTCCTGGGTGTGTTGCTCAGGGGGAGTCTAATCTTGTGTGTCGCCTCCGTTGCTCTCTTTATGGCCTAAAGCAGTCCCCACGGACTTTGGTTTGGACGTTTTATTTCCGTTGTTCGTCAGTTTGGTATGACTCATAGTGAGGCCAACCACTCAATCTTTTACTCCCATTCGTCTCCTAACAAATGCATCTACTTGATCGTTTATATGGACAATATTGTGATTACGAGAAATGATCAAGAGGGCATACAGAAACTTAAGCAACATCTATTTCCCCACTTTCAGACGAAAGATTTAGGGAAACTCAAATACTTTCTGGGAATAGAAGTTGCTCAATCTCAACAGAGTATCATCATCTCCCAGCGGGAGTATGCCTTAGATATCTTAAAAGAAACTGACATGATAAATTGCAAACCCGTAGAAACTCTAATGGATCCAAACGTCAAACTCCTACCTAATCAAGGGGAGCCATTATGAGACCCTAGTAAGTATCGGAGACTTGTTAGGAAACTCAACTACCTCCCCGTGACACGTCCTGACATTGCATTCTCGATGAGTGTACTTAGCTAGTTCCTAAGTGCTACGTATGATAGTCATTGGGACGCAGTTGTTCGTGTTTTGAAATACATAAAGAAGGCACCCGACAAAGGCCTTTTGTATGAAAGTAGAGACCACACCGAGATTGTTAGCTATTCTGATGCTGATCAGGCAGGCTGCCCATATTATAGACATTCGACAAATGGGTATTGTATTTTCATTGAAGGAAATCTAGTCTCATGGAAGAGCAAAAAACAATCAATTGTTTCCTTGTCCACTGTTAAGGCAGAATATCGGCCCATGACAAAAGCAACGTGTGAGCTTGTTTGGACGAAACAATTACTCCATGAGCTGAAGTTTATAAAGGTTCAACAAATGAAGTTGATATGCAATAATCAAGCAGCTCCCCACATTGCATCTAATCCGGTCTTTCACGAAAGGACCAAACACATCGAGATTGAATGTCACTTTACTAGAGAAAAAATCCTTTCAAGAGAGATCATTACTAGCTACATGAAATCAAATGATCAACTAGCTGATATCTTCACTAAGTCTCTTTGTTGACGTCGAGTCAATTACATTTGTAACAAGCTTGGAACATACAACTTGTATGCTCCAGCTTGAGGGGGAGTGTAGAGATGTATATATATATGTTATATATTATGTGTATATTTTAGGAGATAATTAGGAAGGGATAGTTAGGTAAATCTATTGTACAAGGAAATATCCTTATTCTTTAAGGCCTAACACTTGTATATAAATAGATGTACTCTCTTCAATAATAATACACCATTATTCTCACAACTTCACAAATATAATAATAACACTAACAATAGTAAATTGTTGTCAATATTTTTATGTGCCATTATACATACACACACATATATATTTATATTTAATCCCCAAATGTATCTGTATCCTTCTTTTTTCGAAAACCCCATATCAGTGTCTCCTTATCGTAACCATATCCATGCTTCTTAGATTACAATTAATGCAAGCAACTATCTTTTACATATGAACCTTGGACCGAGTTTTGAAATCGAAACAATAGAAGCTTTTCCAAGGTTTTTCCATGTAATAAAAATAGGGTTCAAGTAAGTAGAAATATTGGGGTTTTAAATTTTTAATTCATCTTTTATCAAGCAATACATTCGTATATATCATATTCAACACATCTTAACCTTTTATTATGTATATACATCGTCCTTCTTTAAAATATTGTGTGGATATATCCCATCATGTTCATACCTAAACTGTATACCATATTAACTCTTCCATATCCACAAACCCTACCATGTATGTGGAGCCTTGTTCAATAGATAAAACCATATGTGGTAGAGATCAAACCACAAGAACAAAGGATAGTATATAGGAATATATTATACCAATTCTTAACAAATGATTAACTTCATGGTACTTTGATGCACTCCTCTGAAGGATGTACAATCAATATAGAAAAAAGTAATAATGAGCAAACACAATAAATGTTGGGCCCCCAGCAAAAAGAAAATGTTTTGGAGAAAAGTTACTAGCTATTTTCTTTGTCATCTGGTAGTGTAAGTATGAAACTCAAGTTTGACTCTAAAAGAGTGTTTTTAATTCTGATCGGTAATGAACTTCTACTACCGGGTTTAACCCGACAGATAAGCCTTCAAAATAGGCAGAAACCAGTTGCTGATAAATTATGTCCTTAGAATAAACTTTTAGGGACAAATATGGAACTTAATATACCCAAAATCATGTGAACAAGGTGCTAGCAAGTTGACGAACATTTGTTGCAAGGCATTCAGTACTTCCATGTTCCACTTTAACATGGAGAAACATCAAGATTGCTCTTTTCATGTAGCATCAATAAAGTGACCCTTTTGGAATGATGATTCAAAAGGGTGTATCTGGATGCACCATAATTGACATTATTTTCTATCTCTTAAATAAATGTCAGTCTCCATACCTAATTTGTTAAGTAAGGAAGAACTGTTATCAAAACTAGTCACTTAAAAGTTCAAAATAACGATCAATAGAGTCTTCCCACCAATAATAATTTAGTAAACGATGAGAAACTATTAATTAAATACATAACAGGCAATGGGTTTTGAGGGCACCCTCCACAATTACTTTTCCATTTCATAATAAGGACAATATTTTTTCTTTACCTAACCCTTCAGTTTTCTTTCGAACAAAAACAGTCCTCCCAAAACACAACTAACACCCGTCCCACCCCCCGCCCCAACACATACAAACACACCCCTCCCCAAACCACCACCTACATATCTGCACATGACCCCCAATCGGACAAACATTCAGGTTTCTAATTTACTTCCCACTGGTCAGTTTTTCTTTTTTACTTTACAAATCTCTGTTTTAATATACTTTATATATATACACAACTAAATTTTCAGTATATAATTATATATACGTGGAGAACATTTCTCATATGTACCAAGTTTAACATCCAAGTCTATGGACCAACCCTTTTGACTCAATTCCCGAATGAATTTTTTGATAAATTGTGGTGGAGATGATCTACTAATCATGGATATCATCTTCACAAGTTTCATCATAAATTCATCTAGGAAGTGAGTCAAAAGGGCACTCCGTATTCTTTTTTACACACTGTTTTCATTCAAACACCCTCGCAGCTCGCTCGCCGACTACCCTTTTCCGAGATGACTGAGGAGTTAGTCAAGGGAGGCCCTGTGATCCCAGACTCAGTGCTGAAGAAACAGGAGAGGAATGAGGAATGGGCTTTGGCTAAGAAGCAAGGGCTTGAAGCTCTAAAGAAGAACGCTGAAAACCGCAAGTTGATATACAACATTACAACCGTGCTAAGCAATACTCTCAGGAGTACGAGGAGCAGCAAATAGAGCTTGTTCAGTTGAAGCATGAGGCAAGGTTGAAAGGTGGATTTTATGTCAGCCCTGAAGCTAAGCTTTTGTTCATTATTCGGATTCGCGGTATAAATGCTATTGATCCCAAGACAAAGAAGATTTTGCAACTCTTACGATTGCGACAGATTTTCCATGGCATCTTTCTAAAAGTCAACAAAGCAACAATTAATATGCTTCACAGGGTTGAGCCTTACGTGACTTTTGGGTACCCCAATTTGAAGAGCGTGAAGGAATTGATTTACAAGAGAGGCTATGGCAAGCTGAACAAGAGTAGGATTGCTTTGACAGACAATTCAATCATTGAACAGGCTCTAGGAAAACATGGTATTATCTGCATAGAAGATCTTGTTCACAAGATCTTAACAGTGGGGCCTCATTTTAAGTAAGCTAACAACTTCCTCTGACCCTTCAAGCTGAAAGCACCATTGGGTGGCCTGAAGAAGAAGAGGAACCACTACGTGGAAGGTGGAGATGCTGGAAACCGTGAAGATTACATTAACGATCTCATCAAGAGAATGAACTAGATTTATTAGGTATTATGAAGTGGTGGTGAAGTTTTGTGGTCGTCTTTTACTATTATTGAGGATCCTTGGAGAGGTTTTTATCTTTTCTTTTTTGAATCACGTTGAGAACTTGCTATTAATTTTGTTTTGGATTTACAAGGAAGTGAGTCCAAAGAGTTGATCCAAAAACTTGGACCTTAAACTTCGTATGTATGAGAAATGTTCTCTATATACGTATATATACATACATACAGAAGCAGAGAGATAAAGTCGCCGAAGGGTGACCATTTGGGGTTCAGGGCGGCTTGGGTGGTCACCGGAGCTCTGATCAATTTAATTGTGAAAGGAGACTTGCAACCCATTTTCTTTGAATTTAATTGTCAGGGAGACTTGCAACCCATTTTCTATGTGTCGGGGAGATGTAAGGTGTCCTTTCTTTGAATTTAATTGTGAAAGGAGACTTGCAACCCATTTTCTTAATAGATAAACATCAGCTGGTCATTTAATAGGCCCACAAGTTCGGACTCCAAGAAGAAATTCTAATTGCGTATCACATGGCATAGCTAAGTGAGAAACTTCCTTTTTCTTTTGGTAGAAAACAAGTAAATCAATGATTCAATACACAGCCTGGACCTAATGGGGAAATATAAAATATATACCAAGAGCTACAAGGCCATAAGCAATATAAACAAACATTTATACACATTTGTTTTGGTGCATATAGGGTAGAAGTAGAAATATAATTAAGACAACACTCAGAAATGGAACTCAGACGACTCACTGGGGGATCATAATAATAGACAGTACAAATGTTCATGCTTTAAATCTCTAATCAAAGACACACACAGCTTGAATATGCGATGATAGCTTACTACTTCCATAGAAGTCCACATGCAAATTAAAAAAGAAAAGAAAAATAGACTAAAATGAGAAAAAGGAAGAAAGAAAGAAATCCTACAAAAATATAATTAAAAAGCACAACAAACTGAAATAAAGATGATGGCAACAATATCCTTGCCTGGAAAACCAAGTACAAATGCTAAGAGAAACAAAAAAAAAAAAAAAAACACTTTTTTGACCATATAAATGAGAAAAAGGAAATTGAGACAAAGCAACCATTGTAATGACTTCTATTGATTTTGGAATAAAATTGTTTGTTTCCTATCAAAAAAATTGGAAATTAAGACAAGTACAGATTGAAGTAGAGTTGACAAAGGCAAACAAGGAGTGCACCTAGGGGCAAATGGGAGCTGTGGCATTTCACCTAGACCCAGGAGAGGTTACATGAACCAGGCACAAAATTGGCGCAATGTTCGAAAATGACAGGCACATTTTTCCCTTTTCTAAACAGGTTTCAATCGACCAGTAGTTGCAGTGAACAACACAGTATTGGGAAGAGATATGATATACCCTAGTAATTGTTTCATCATACGCTGAGTCACTAATGGCCAGAAAATTACCGACAACCAAAATAAATAGAAGGAAGAATAATGTGACCTAAGAGTACTGTAACAAGGCTGTGCCTAGGAACTGCAATGAGGTCAAAAGTTAAAAAATCATCGACTTCCCTCATATTTTCTTTGTTGCCAACTCTCTTTTAACTTTTATTTTGCTATGTTTCACTTTTTCTGCTTATTCTCCCGGTCAATTTAAGCAGAAGTCCTTTTCTACCTCCATTTCATTTTTTCTTTTCCTTTTGTGATTCATCCCTCTTTCATCCTTTTAAGTATATAGAATTGAGGGATGTGAGTGAACAAATTCCACATTCTATTTCTTTCTTAGTTTTAGGAGTTTTGTTTCATTTATTTCAGGGATGATCTTCTCTTTCTTTTGTTAGATTTATTATGCAGCAAGCATTAGCAGCTTTTTGTTCGTGCCAAATAGTGCTTCAATATATTGTTGTAATCTGGTGAAATCACGCTAGAACAGTGCTTTATTCATCAGTTTAACTGAGTCTAACAGCTAAATTAATGTTGAATTAAACTCGAAATTTGTCGAGTTATCTTGAAATCTCCTTGATTTACGTTCACTTAAACAACTCATTCTAAACGCTGAGTTGTGCTGAATCTTGTATTTGGCTATTCCCTTATGGGACATTGACTGTCCCAAATGGGAAAAAGAGGATTAATTTGGTACGTTCCAAAAAAGAACCGTGGACTCTTATTTTGGGACAGAGTATATAAAAACAATATCCTAAAAAGCGCTAGCCATTTGTGAGGTGGTAGGAGGGCCCAGCGCCTAGGCAGTGACTAGGAGTCTAGACTAGGCGGCCGATTTTGTGTTTGTCTATATTCTAAAAATATAATATTACAAAATCTAACTTTACTTCTAGAAAAGACATTAAGAGTTTATTAAATGGATATTTCTCACAATTCAAAAATGAAAAATAAAATTAAAAACAAAATGAAGTGAAAAACTTCATTAGTCCTGCTGAATTGCCATCCCATAGACAGGTGGCCACCTAACTAGGCTGCTGCAGATCACCACCCAGCACCAGGCAGGGCATAATCGGGGATTTTTAGAACACTATACAAAAATGTAGAATGCATGAACATGACGAGTAATTGAGATAAATGGATGCAAATCCCAAAAGATGAAATGAAAAAAAAATCTACATCAAGACAACAATCCCATAAAGGAGGAAAAAAGGATAACACAAATGAAAAAATCTACCTCCGATCGGGCCCAGCACCTTGTGCAACAGTATCACTCACTGTGAGAATTGCGACTCTTATCTCATAACCTTGGAACCCGCCGTTAGATACTTCTTGAGTCATGCTTCTTCGTGCAGCACAACCCGAATCTGGTTGTAATAAACTCTTGCTCATAGCAAAACCGCTTAGATCAGAAATTACAACCGCTGTAATACAGGTTCCAGCAGATAATATGGTGCCTGATGCTGGCAGTTCAAGAAAAGCATTTGCTGACTTCATACTTAAAAGTCGACTACTAGCCTGATTACCAGTACTCTCAGCAACAAATCTGAAAAGCACAAACGTAAAATAAAAAAATCATTTTTACTCTATTGAGAGAGCCTAAATAAATCATTTTTACTCTATTGAGAGAGCCTAATGCACTATAAACTTGGAACAATGAACAACTCCGGAACATGCTGGAAGATACGAGACCTAATACATATCCGATTAGGAAAAAAAATTGAGCACAAACTATACGTCTATAGTTGTCAAGTCATAATGATGTGATCATACAATTTAACAAGACACACTATTAGGAACCATCTCCCCCAAAAGCTTAAGCTATTAGGTTGTAGGCCAACAATGTATATAATGCTCGACAACACTCCTCCTCACGTAAGACCCCCACTCACAAGTAGAGAGACAAACTAAACCAAACCAAATTAAAGGTGCACCTCGTGCACAAACAACAATGTGCGTACTGCATACTGGACAAACACAAACAGGGAAAAAAATGCAAGCGGGAGGATTCAAACCCGAGACCTTGCAGAACCTGAGCTCTGAAACCATGTTAGGAACCATCTTTCCCAAAAGCTTAAGCAATTAGGTAGTGAGCCAACAATGTATATCATGCTCTTCAACAAACTCAATGACATCGAGCGTATGGAGAAAATCTAATGGCCTGTTTTATTAGAAAGTTGGAAAATGGTTGGGGAAAAAAACCTATTTGCATGAGAAGTTGGATAAAGAGATCAGTGATTTGGTGAGATTTTCTCCCTATTTTCCTTAATTTCCATGGAAAATTTTCTTAAACACCACCCAAAGAATAGGATTCCATGGACAAGCGAAAACATCTCTCATTTTCAAACTTTCCATAGAAATTATTTGCTTTCTCAATCATTTTCCAACTTTGCGAGCAAACGAACCCTAAATAGGCAGAGAACCAGACAGAATCTTAAGATTCACGATAGGTTACATCCACTCCAACCACCAAAAATAACCCCTTTTTTTATCTCCAAATACAATTTTGCTAAACCTTTTTGTTGTACGTAGGTTAACCTCATCCAAGTTCACTTTTCTGCACCGATCTTCTCAGTTTTCCACCACCTTTTGTTTTTCGTCATTCTGTAAGCAGTAATTCAGAAGTGTGCATATGAATAAGATCATCAGGGTACCTTTTGATCTCTTATTTTGGCTTTGGGAAAAAACAAAAGTAAGTTTTAAAATTTCACTCCTCTAGTAATTGAAGTCCACATATTTTCCCATCTACTTTTCTATTATAATTATGGCCCAGGGCCACAGTAGCACTTGAGCTTACAGTTTTATTGAAATAAAGGAATGTCTTAGGCGAAATTATCAAATTTGTGAGATTCTATCAAGATACGGCTCACTATACCTAATCATACATTTTTTATGCACAATTTGACAAATTTGCTAGTTGGTAGCACCAACCTACAACAAAAAAATGTATTGCCTTTCAAACAAAGGAATTCAGCTCTCACCCTGGAAAGCCTGATCCGTCATTCATCTCCCAAGTAATGACGGCACGATGAAATTCTGGACGCCGTGGATCTGTCTTTAACGGTTGCGTAAGGCGAGCATGCACTCTGTACACAACACAGTAAAGGAAGGTAATCAACATGTTGTTTCAGCACATTAACTCAAGTTTCAGTTCAGTGATGAAGAAAGAGTAAATGCAGCAAGGCGCCAGGAAGAAGATATTAGGGTTTTTGGAGCATTAAGCAAACCGTGGAAGGTGAGGATTTGCCCATCCAGCGAGGTGGCGAATAGCTGGGACAACAAAGAGATGGAAACAGACTAAAGAGCTCACTGGATTTCCAGGTAATCCAAATGCAAGGATCTTATTGGCTGTCGTTTTGTTTGACGATTCCGTAATGATCTCGGCAAATGTAAGAGGCTTTCCTGGTTTCATAAGAACCTGAATCGAAGAACCATGACAAAGGAAGAAAAATAAATCATATCCCCAATCTTCTATCACTGACAGCACAAGAAACTAGAGAAACTAGCCAGGAGAGTAGAATGAAAATATAAAATATATAACAAATTGTTACTATTAACTACATACAAAATACATCTCAAGATCTATGAGTTAAGAGCTTGTTTGGTTCGAGTTTTGGGAAAGAATTGCCATTTTAATTCCAAGAAAACTCCACTCCTGGCATTTGAGATTCATTTCCATTGTTTAGTTAAGACTAGAATTCTCCTCTCCTCGTATTGAAAATAACTTGCAAGTATATTATTATATACAAACAAAATAATGTTATTAAAATTGCTACCATGTTATAATCTATTATTAAATACCAAGTTATTACTTATTATAACGCAAAAGAAAAGGACATGTGGAGAAGAAGAACATGAAGGTTATTAGTGCACCTTATCAAAGTATACTTTCCCTCTCTTTTCAAGCAACGGCTTGACAAAATCCCTGTCACCCATGGAAACACCTCCAGAAGTTAGAAGAATGTGAATCCCAGCAGAGACAGCACTATCCAAAACCCTCTTAAGCTCTTCTTCATCATCACGAGCTATGCCAAGGTCAAGAACTTTGCACTGCTGCTGTGTAGCAGCAGCAAGGATCATGGAGCGGTTGGAGTCCCTAATCTGCATTAGAACAGTCAACTTGAGATGAAAAGCTAATGAATCATGTATAATACAAGTGCGCATAGAGCATAGTGGTTGATTTGGAGCAGATATGTGTGAGCAACGAGTTTACAAACTTGTACCATAAAGAGTAGCTATTGTCTTAAGTTATAATTGGGTTCTTGGGTCAGGCAAATATATAAACAATAGTAAAAGAAATTTGTCGATCAAAACCTAGAACCCTCTAACAACAGAGGCATTTCTCATATAACATTAGGAAATATAATCTCATTTTACCATTCCCCCTTGGATGACTAATGTTTCTAAAAATTAATTGCCTCATCAAAATCTTTGCCAGGAAAAACCAAGTGGGATAAAAACCTCGCAAATCAAGAAGAGTACAATCCTTCAGACATCAAATAGCGTTGGATATGCTTAAGTTGCCTAGTTAAAACCTTGACTAGGGAAAAAGAGTACAACCTGGATAATATGCTTAAACGATATGCTCCCCTGATATGTAAGGGTGGGTCTTCATATGTATGTTGATATCTTGCAACATCCTTTGGAATGCTAATTTCACTATGCCTTGGTAACGATTTGTAATAGTACGTATAGATTTTAGCATGCCTCTAGTTATTGGTGGGACCCAATACTGGTTGACTTATCTTCTACTCCAGCTGCTTCTTACTGGAGTTTGTGTCTCGGTGCTATAGCGGGATGTATCCACCATTTCACAATTTGTGTGGGTGAGATTGAGCTAGATATCAACTAACAATTTCAGGATCTGCAAGGATGTGATTGAACTTGCAATAATAAATACAGGAATACTTGTTTTCTCTTTCTAATAATCCACTGTTCTTTCTCTGCAAGAAAGACAAAATCATGGCCCCCAATCCCAAGTTCCCAACACTAGATCAAAAACTTGATATGCTACTCTTTTCCACAAAAAGTATATAGATTATTGCCAACACTCTGCTCTTTTCCAAGATATGATTGATTACCATGACTATGAAACAATATTCAGAATTTGGGGGATAAAAAACACTGCTAAATTATTGCCAAAAAAAAAATCCTAAAAAGCCTTGATATTGTCCATTCGCGTCTTTATAACTCAAAGGCCAGGATCGAGAACCCTGCCCACAGTTGTGTTTCTCACATTGCTTCACTTGAACAAAACATGGAAGAATTGCAATCGCGAATATTTGCGCTAGCGCCAATGGCTTAATTGAACTTAAGACCCACAAATGCAAACCCAAGCGAGGTTGTACTTCCTCAAGGTTGTTCCTAGGGAGCTCCTAAAGAGTTCAACAAACTAAAGGCCCTTTCCATGTTATGAAAAAGCCCAATATTGCAACATTTCCCTTTTGAGCAAAAAAGTGCAACCCAATATATATATATATCTACCATTCCAAATCATTTAAAACAAACCGCTCTACACAATTCACAATGTTAGGAACCATCTCTCCCAACAGCTCTCACGTGCAACCGCATACTCGCATGTGGAGAGCAGGCAGGAACAAGATTACACAGAACAGACAAATTTCGGATTAACATATGGGAGATGGAGGTGCCAAGGCTTGAACCTTAGACCTCCCAAAAAAACCAAGCTCTGATACCATATTAGGAACCATCTCTCCCAAAAGCTTAAGCTGTTAGGAGAAGGAACCGTAATGAATATCATGCTTAACACACCAGAACATTCTCTCTTTTGGCTATTTACAAGAACAATCTGAAAACGCTTGGAGGATTGAACACAAAGTCCATTGGGTGAGTTGTCACCTAACCGTACCGCCTCGAGAAAGAGGAGAAACCAAGCATAAATGGACATAACGCTACCCCATAACCAAATCCAAACAGTACCCACTCCTATGTGGCACTTGGAATAAATTTGGGCCCTTTCCATGTTATGAAAAAGCCCATTATTGCAATTCCCTTTCAAGCAAAAAACTGCAACCGAGTATATATATCTACCATTCCTAATCATTTAAAACAAACCGCTATTACACAAGATATGTGTAGACTCTAGACTTTCTTGCAAGGTTTTAATGAGGCAAGTAGGCATCCAAGGGGGAGTATAGTAAATAAGGTGGATGCCTAACTACATTGGGCCATTCATGCATTACGTACGCCATTCAATACAATTATTTGAAAACATAATAATGGTAGACTGTCCCACCCACCAACTCCTTTACCTCCACTTAGTAAAGCCACTTGTTTAGTTAGGCCACTTAGCACTTTTGGGGATGGATATTTTCTGCTAATGCTACATATCTGATTTTGTCGCTTTTTTTTTATCCGATACCAAACGCTTTTATTAAAATTAAATAATCAAAGCATTACAAAGATGAGTACATTATTGGTGAACCAACAGTCCACCAAACCCCTAATAATATCAATCTAACTTAGGGACAGCTAGAAAATATCAACAAAACAACTCTAAGTAAATCTCCTATCACTGGATAGCTGCACCCCAATTCGAACAAAAATCAGAGATGGAAAGGTTGATGTTGAAGAGTATGATATACATTGTTGGCCCACTACCTAACAGTTTAAGCTTTTGGGAGAAATGGTTTCTAACATGGTATCAGAGCTCAAGTTCTGCAAGGTCTCGGGTTCGAATCCTCCCGCTTGCATTTGTTCCCCCCTTTGTGTTTGTGCAGTATGCATGTTGTTGTTTGTGCACAAAGTGCACCTTTGGTTTGGCCGGTTTGGCCTTTGGTTTCGTTTGTCTATCCACGTGCGAGTGGCTCGCACGTGAGGGGGAGTATTAAAAAGTATGATATACATTATTGGCCCACTACTTAACAGCTTAAGCTTTTAGGAGAAATGGTTCCTAACAGTTGACAAATAGATTAGAAGAGCTAGCCCAAATAGATGATAACAGCTTGATTTTAAACCAAACTTCAACAGTTTCATTGGATTTGTCTTCGAATACCCTAGTATTTCTCTCTTGCCAAATGCACCATGCTAATGCCAAACAACAACATTTCCACAGCAATTTGGACTTCTTATTATTCCCTGTAAACTGCCATTTCATACCCAAGAAATCATGCCATGAGCTAGCCTTGGCACCAATTGAACCAAATTCCTCCCCCGCCTTGTTCCACATAACCAGTGAAATTACAATGTAAGAGAATGTGATCAATGTTCTCTCCTTTCTGTTTACACAAAATACAACAAGAAGGGGAAATCGCTAAATCAGGCCTTCTTTTTTGGAGAATATCACATGTGTTTACTCTCTTCCAAGAGGCCAACCAAGCAAAAAATTTCACTTTCGGAGGGATACCAGTTTTCTATATAAAATTGTGGGGCACAAAGGTGGGATCTTGTAGTGAATTGATAAGCAGATGAAAGAAGGATTTGCATGAGAATATACCCAATTTTTCCCCCACCCAATATCTAGAATCTCGTTCTATTCTAGACACCTTCGAATAAGAAATCAAACCCAACAATTCCAAGAATTCCCCAATTTCCCTCTCATATAAATTTCTACGAAATTCTAGATCCCATGAGAAAGAATCCTGATGATGCCAACGAATAACTGATGCAATTGAATTATTTAGATTACGAGAAATGCTATACAAGCGAGGGTAAAAAGAGGCAAGAGAAGAATTTCCGACCCAAGTGTCTTCCCAAAATCTTTTGGAGTTACCCATTCCCACCTTAAGTCGAGTGAATGATTTAAATTTTGTCGCTTTAATCACTTTAATCGGATATCTAGGGATGCATAAGCTTCTGTTGTCGCTAAAAATCAAATCTTTTTCAGTTAGACCAAACTTTTAGATAAACTATATTCTATCTCACTAATAATATATTTTTTGGGACGCTCTAATGTTGCTAATGATATGTTTACCCATATCAAGTTTATTTTCTAACATAATAACCTTCGGAAATTGAAGATATATATCAAACCAGAAGTTTGGTACATAATTGGATCGGAACCCAAAGTATTTAGTAATTTGACAAATATTCTGCTTGTATGGGTTAATGGGTTTTTAATATATGTACTCTCCTTTGTGGTGGACATCCTGTCAGCCAGTTGTATCTTTCTTGATATTATCTATAAACGTTAGGTTAGATCAATTGAATGGAGACAAGATTCATGCAGTTGTTTCAAGGCTTTGGAGGGGACGTGAAAATTTGGCAGCTTTTTTTTTCTATCAGGAATTAGATATATCTGCATGAAAACGACTTAATAGGGTGATGTTACGAATTTCCATCTCAAGCCAAAACGTCTAAATATGGAATCCACTTTCATAATTAGATGGTGCAATTGAGCAAAAGAAAACACAAGGCTTGTTCCGTTCAAGCTTTAGGAAATGAATTAGCATTTTAGATTCAAGGAATTCTCCTTTACTGGCATTTGAGAGATTCCTTGCCCGTGTTTAATTAAAGACAGGAACTCTCCTCTCCTCTCCTTGTGTTGAGAATAACTTCCAAAGATATTATAAAAGGAATATAAATTAAAATTAGTTACTATATAATAATCATTATATATTATGTTAACATTATGCAAAAAAAAAATATTTAGTTATTTGTTAAAAATGGGGTATGTCAAAAATGAAAAAATAGCAAAGGATTACCGGGAATCCTCTTAGCTTTCCCCCATTGAGTATGGGAATGGATGAAGGAATTCTCCTTTCTTGGACATCCTGAATTCCTTCCCAAAACTCCAACCGAACATTGCAATCTTGATGAAAATGAATATAGGATTCCAAGAAAAATCCAAAGATCAAACAAAACGGAAACTACAAGACTAAGTGGTTATCCTAGAAAACTTGCGGTACCTGGCCACGATTTAAACACCCAGTTGTTGGCTCTACAAGTTCATCTCCTGTAGAAAGCACACCAATTATTGGAGTAGGATACACCTGCAGAACAGCATTGTGAATCATCTTTTCAAATATTTTTTCCAGTATATGGTGAAAATATATTCTCGTAAGCCCCACAAAGAAAGAGAAAATATGCATAGATATAATATAGTACCTTCACCATCATGACACCCACAGTTGCAAGTAAGCCAATTTCCGCAGCACCTAATCTTTCTCCAGATTCTAGTACTACAGCATCTTTCTTAATGTCACATCCCTGGCCAACATTATATTATAATAGCATTTTAAGATTCTGAAAAATATAATAAAAAGCACAAAGCAGGATGTAGGTGTGATTATCACTGTTCCTGTTCAAGCAAGTGATTTAAATAAGTTTCTATAATTAATTGAGAACTCTACTTCTGAACATGCATTTACACTTCCTATCATACTTATTATATTTGTAAGAAACAAGAAATTTTATTGATCAAAGAGGAAATTAAAATGAGAAAAGTTCTCAATACTACATTAGTACAAAAGAGAACAGGAAAAAAATAGAAGTAAAATAACAAAATAGAACAGAACCGAAATAGAATCAAGAATTCCCAATGAACTAGAGAGAACCTCTAAACACCACATAGAATTGCACCTGTTTGCTTGGGTTCTTAAAACTATTACCCCAACAAGGTAGGGGTGTATGGGATCCAATTCAAACCGAACAATCCAATCAAATCCAATTTTATTGGATTTATGGATTGGATCAGATCCACTTTTTGAAAAACCAAAATTATTGGATTGGTTTCAGTTTCACTTTGTATTCTTTAATAACCTGTGGAAAAATACTAGAACTATTTCCATTCATACATTAAAAATTCTTAACGTAAGCATAGCAAGTTAAGAAAAGTGGAATACAGAAGGTTAAAAACATTACGAGTTTTTCCATGCATCCACCCTCATTGTTTATTTAATACCACTAATCTCTCTTAAGCAATAAAACAACTACAATCCTGAATTACATTCTATTCAGCCTAACTTTATATTGTGAAGCAATTGTTGAAAGTGTGCTGACACTTGTTCTATAACATTTCCTCATCTAATCACTATGATACTCTTCTTTGTCTTTTTCGACTTTTTACTGTGTAGTCGTAAACAGTTCCAAGGGATAGAATGACATTATGAGTGTAATTAGCCCACCCGTAATGAGCTACCGAGCCTATTTTGATCAAATAGCGAGCAAAGAAATAAATAACAAAAAATCATACCACTGGGCGTATATCGACTCCCTGGCTAGTTTGTACCAATATTCTTACGCGCTTCGACTCAAATGAAGCATTTTTAATTAGCTCAGTGTCCTCTACTTGCACAACTGCATCAGTACCATCAGGTATTGGTCCTGGAATAGCATAAAATTATCTTTTAATATAATTAATATGACAAAAATGCATTTTCCTAAACCAGAATTATAATCTATATTGTATCACTTTGATTAGTTTCTAATAAAAGCGTGTTGTTTCTAATAAGAAAAAATAATTATAATCCTCTCAATTCAACTTTCGTTATTCTTTTACGGCTTCTATCATATCACAATGGGTGAGTAGCATCTTGAGGGGACTTTATTGTGTTACGGCTACATAATTCATTGTGTGATTCTTTTCACTTAATTATTGTTTCTTATAGAATATAGGTAACTAAATAATGTCATATTCAATGTTCCAAAAGGGGCTGGGCGGACCCAGGGAAGCCATAGAGCGCCTATGCAGGGACTGTTCATCTGGGCTAGGCGGCCGACTTTTTTGTTGATTTATATAAAAATATAATATTACAAGGTTCTAACTTTACCTCTAATAAGGACATTAAGAGTTTGTTAGAATTTTTATATTTGAATTATGAGAAAGCGCTAGCCTAGTTGGGATGGCACCCACTCAGACCTAAGAGAGATCCCAGGTTCTAGACTCACCTCCGGTTGTTACGTATGCGACAGTTCCAGGAGTCACGGTCAAACCAACTCCATCATTTCCTGCTCTTGATTCAGTAATTATAGGGTATTCACCAGGCCCATCCGAGGCAATTACTGCATAACCATCCTACAATATATTGAAGAAATAAAATGAGGTTTCAGATTCTGAGGCCAATGTAAACATCAATCAAATTCAAGCATTTTAAGAATTCAGCTAAGTGTTAAAAATCCCACTGTTGCAGTTATGAACACCACCCCTAACAGATCACAATTGAAAGCCCGTGTACAATGAAGTCGCTATGACCACCTCGTTGTAATTGAGAGCTCGTACATTCCAAATATCTTAGAAATTATATATGAAATCTTCTAAAATCCATACTCACTGCTAATAAATTCCCGAATACTGTTCAGATTTACATCAATGTTTCAATGAAACATCTGTTCATACTTCATACAAAAGCAATACTCAACCTTCGCCACCATTCTAACAGCTTGCAAGGTTCAGAGCTCTGTCTGCGCGCAGTACTATGTGTTTGATACGCAATTGCATTACAACCTCAACAACTTTTCCCCTTTTACAATGTTGCAACAATATCCTAGTCCTAAAAAAGTAGTGAGAAAGCAAGTATTTAACTAATTTTAAAATATAATGAAAAGAAAAAATGAAAACTAAAAAAGAAATATATATATATATATATATGAAGCTTAGTTTTGCAAGTGTCATTTTCTCAAGCCCACCCATGAAGCTTGAAAGTCTTGAACCATATTTATTTAATTTAAAAATATAGAGTAAATGACCCATTTGCACCCCGAACTTTGTACCCAGTTTCAAGTTGCACCCCAAACTTCAATTTGTTCCACCTTACACTCCAAACTTCAAAAAGTGGTTTTAAATACCCACTCCATTAACATTCCGTCCATTTTCTAATGGAAGATGCAAGAGAAGGAGAAGTTCTTTTGTATCTTCCGTTAGAAAATAGACGGAATGTTAACGGAGTGAGCATCTAAAACCACTTTTTGAAATTTGGAGTATAAGGCGGAACAAATTGAAATTTGAGGTGCAACTTGAAACCGAGTACAAAGTTCAGGGTGCAAATGGGTCAATTACTCAAAAATATATGAACAAGCGCAAAATGAAGGTAAAACACGTGCAACCTTAGGTTGTGTTTGACCTGCCAGATAAGAGGATGGGATAGAACAAAGTTATCCAATCACATGTCTGCCGTCGGATAGGACTGAATTTCGGGATGGATTATTCATCCTAACAAAGGCCTTTTGTCCCAATCAAATTTTTTATCCTATCCGGATTAAATCTTATCCGACCTTCTTATCATGGCATTAAATAATTCTATCCATCCTTCTTTGCCCACGGGTCAAGCGCAGTAGTTTTGCAAGGGTCCGCAACCATTTTTTTAAAGAATGCCGGTCTCTAGGTCAAAGCATCTAACATATCTAATGTATTTGCCTCACAGTATCCGCCTTATCTCCAGTATCTAGAAAATTGAGTCCTCGCCCCGAGGCAGTATCTCTAAATACTGCGAGCCAAATACTCAACAGTATTTACACCTATCCCACAGTATCTATATCTATCTATACACTAGATATTGTGACCAGAGGCAGATATATAGAGAAATATGCATTTAATTTATAGAGAGAGAAAGACCTTGATGGAGGCAGGGTAAGGAGGAAGAGGGTCAGGAGCTCGAATCTCCTCGGCCAAGACTTTCCCAATAGCATCCTGAAGGGGCACTGTTACAGGCTGCAATCGGTTAGCTACATTCAGAACTATTTGCAGAGCTTCGTCGGCTGATATCATTTTTTCTCCAATCACTTTTGACACTACTTCTTACTACTAATTAGGGTTTTTGTTTTGGCAAAGTGAAGCTTGCATAAATTCTAGAGAGAGAAAGAGAGTTAAAAAGAGAAATGATGACAATGTCTGGAGAAGACGATTGGATTTGGTTGGGGTTTTGAATATTTTTTTTTTTTTTTTTTGAGATTATTTTCTTGTATTTTTTTCTTTGTGAAATGGCTGTTGGGTGAAGGATAGGGTCGTGAGGCCGTGAGGGGAGTTTGTGAAAACTAGGGAGATTCAAATTCAATTTGAAAAGGGGGATTTAATTTTCTATTTTGGATTAATATATTTTAGTATGCTGTACTTACGCTTAATTTTTATTTGATACATTGTATTTGTTTTTTAGGAAATGATAACATGTATCTTTAAAATACATGTTAAAATTATTATAAATGAAAATAATAAAATTTTGTATGAAAATCTTTGTCATATTTAATATATGTTAAAAGCTAATTATTTTTAAAAATGAGTATTTAATATGTGCCCTTAAAGTACACATTAACATGACCCTATATTTTAATATATTAATTTTTTTTTATTTGTTTATAATTGATACATTGTTGTCTAGACCTTCTAACATCGTCAAACAAATTTGACTTGGCATTTTAACTTGTTAACAAAGTAGCCACGTTAGCACAACACACTATCTAACAAACAGTAAATTTTTGCTCATATAACCCAATACACAACACCAAAACAAACTCTAGCTCTCAAAGCAACACTAAACATACCAAGAGAGGTAAGTAATCTATAAAAAGTTTCGAAAATTTTAATGTTTTTAGTAAAATGGGTTTTTGTTTTGACGGAGAGTTTAATGCTTTAATGGCAACCTACACAAGAATACTTTATTAATTAATATGTTAGCTTCTACTGTGGAGATCCAGTGCTAATACAAATGGCATGGACATTAAAGATCCTATGTGGGAGGTTTTATGGCTGCCATAATTTTAAGACCAAGAAATGTGGGTCTTTTGATTGGATTAACAAGGAAATGAAGCCATGTGAAAGGGTTTGTGATTTCTATTTCAAAATTAAAGATCACGAAAGAGAGATTAAGAGGCTAAAGAAAATTGCAAATATTGAAAAAAAGCAAGAATAAGGAGTTGCAGAAGGTGAATCAAATGTTTGAAATGATGTTGAAGATAGAGCCGCAAAAAAATGAATTTAGTGTGAAGAGAAGGATTTGTCCCTTCGTTATGTTTTTTGTTGTGCATTTTCTGATTAAGGTGGTGTACTAGGTCGTAAGATGAAGGTTTGTACACTAATGATCTATTTTGTACTCTTGTATGACCATTTTAAATGTGGTCTTTTTTGTAATTTGATCAATGAAAGATAATGTTTCCTATTCATTAATAACACAACAAACACAAACTACCATTGATAACACAACAAGCACAAATTACTATTGATATCATAACAAACACAAACTTCCATTGAGAACACAAACTATCATTGTTAGGTTTATATTTTTAGTTGGCTTGATACTAATGTCAGAAACACTTTTTACGTTGTAATTATTTGAGTCAAATTGAAGATTTGAAAATGCGACAATTAACGGATCATCACCGAACTTACCGGATATATCGCACATAATTCAGGACCTAAGGTAAGTTAAGTATATGGTTTTATTCAAAATATAGGTGGTAATTGCGCTTAAAATTCGAAATTAAAAAGTCTTTTGAATCAAATTTATTTTTAAGTATTTTTACCGAATTTTGCCGAAATTCGAAAAGGCCAATCGACCTAAATTATTGAATAAACTTATTTTTTTTTATGTCTAACATGTTTTATAAAGTTGCTTTTAAAATTTGAGTCGAATTAGTGTTCAAACAGATTTAATATGGTGAAATAAAGTAAAAAAAAAATTAATATTTTTTTAAATAAATGATTTTATTAAATAAAAAGGAAAAAGGAAAGTTTGAAAAGTCAAACCTTCCCAATTAAATTCATGCGCAGCCAACAAAATCAACCGCCTAAGCCCATTCTCAAAGCACTGCCACGTGGATATTGAAAATAAAGGATGTGCACATTCTTTAAGGGTGGCGCTATTGCTACACCTCAAATTTCTCTCTAACACTCTTTTTCTCTATAACACTCCTCAAGTACCATGCTTTTCTCCTTCCACCCCCAATAGCCACCCACTTTTAAATAGTGTTAATTAGTAATATTAATAATAATAATCACTAATATAATATTAATAATAACCTCCCATAATTAATCCTAGAAGAAGAAATTAACAAATCAAAAAACCTTTCATCTCTTCTTCTTCCTCCTTTCTTCTTCCCCATCCTTTCCAAACCCTTTTTTCCACTGTTGCACACCCATCTTATCTTTTTCTTCACAAAAACTCAGATCATTGTTCCACCAACCAAACAAACAACCATCGAAACATAGAGAGATGGGAGGAACTCGTATGAAGTTTCCTTCGGCCGAACATAACCGAGTTGAAGTAAAGGACACGGTTTTAATGAGCCGAGTCCATTTTTTTTTTCTTTTCCCTTTTCTATTTTCCTCGGCTCTTATCCACCGAAACTCTGACTTTTGCTCGGTGAAACGCAATCGAATGTGACCGAATAGGCTAGATTCCTATTAATCGAGGTTGGCCAAGACAAATACTCGGCTTCATAAAACCGAGTGGATCAATATGTTTCGGCCCTTCCCAACCGAGCAAATCTTCATCCCAAGAAGGCGTGTTAGGCGCAAAGAACCGAGGAGTTCCATTGTTACTCGATTGCGTAGGACCGAGTACAATCGAAAACACCTCAATCAACGAGTCGGAGTGTCCGTTCTTGCCGAAAACAGAGCATGGCTTTCATCTAATAAAACAGGGCACGGCAAAAACCATTGAATCATAAAAGGAAGAAAAATAATCCTGTGATCTTCATTCTTTGTGATTAGATGAAAATTATAAACAAGAAGTTTTTGCCAAATCCTCGGTTCACCAATAACCATCCAATAATAAAACAGAGCATGGCTTTTATCTAATCTTGTTTTGCCAAGCTCAAAATTATAAATGGAACAAAGTAAAATCCATGCTCTGTTTTATTAGATGTGGTTTTTACGATGCTCTGTTTTATTAGATGATAATTTTTCTTTTGTTGGGTGTTATTCATTGGGCATAAATGAAATGGGGGTAATAAAAGTAAGTGATTAATGATAAATGATTAAGTCTAAATGATAGGAGTAATTAATTAATGATTATTAATTGTTAATGATTGGGGATTAAAAAAAATGGTGGTGTGTGGCATTAGTAAAAGATTGCATTTTTTGAAAAGGAGTGTTACAGAGAATATTGGGGTGTGGCAATAGCCGATAGCGCCACCCTTCTTTAAAGGATGGACCGGTAGATCTCTTCCTAATGTGTACCGGTCCGACAGTAATTTGAGCAAGGAATTGATTTCCAAGATTTTGGACCAGTCTAAGTTTTTCGAGACGTACCGGTTCGGCACTATTTTTTGGGACATGTATTTTTATCGCAATTTTTTTTTAATATTTTTAACTTATTTTAAAAAAAGACTTTGACTCTATATTTTTTTTATAAATATAATCATTGATTTGGGTCAAAAATAAATAATTCTAGAGAGCTTTTTGAGATAAAATATATACAAACGCTATAATCAATTTTTGAGAGTTTTGAAATACCACCTAGGTTTTGTTTATATGTCATAGGAGATCCTATTGTTCTTCAATTTTAAGAACTAGGGTTCTAAACATTCACGGTCCTGCGAGAGTGTCTTTGGTTGCGATTGAAAACAGGGTGAGCAAAGTGGCTAATAGGCAATAAAGGAGATTGCAGATGGGGGTGAAGGATCGTGATCGAGTGCGTAGAAGGAGGCGACGGGTAAGCTGAAAAAGCAGGAAGTACTATGTTAAGCCAGCAGCGGTTGGATTCTATATTCAAGAGATTGACGGGATTGTTGCGTAAATTGTGGATAAGCAATCTTTGTAAGTTATCGAGTCTGTGATTCCGTTTTGATCATAGTGAAGCACTTTCGGTTAGTCCCGATGATCAGTCCTATACAAGTAGGGATACCTTGTAAATTCTTAGTGTTGTGAATTGATTTTTGTGATTGCTTGATTGATTTAATTGTTACAAAACATAACACAGGTTTCGAAAGTAAAATTGATTAGACCTAGGGTTTTAATTCCTCTTATCAAATCTAAATTATTTTTGATAAAAACCCTAAAATCAATCTAGGCAATACGATCCCCGAATTTTTTCAATTGGTATCAGAGGTGTCCTTAAATTGCTAGGATTTGCATATATTTGTTTGCATTGTTTTGCTTGATTTTATTTGTTTTCCATTGCTATTAAGATTGATTCGTCTAAGTCCAAGATTCCGACACTTAATAGCTCTAATTATAACTATTGAAAAATTCGAATGATTATTTATTTACAATCTTTAGACGAGCGAATTTGGCAAACCGTTTTAGATGGTTATACTAGACCTACTGTGAATGTAGATGGGAACAATGGACCTAAACTAGTAGCTTTATGGACTGCTAAGGAGTTAGAAGCAGCTAAGTTTAATTCTCAAAGTCTAAATGCAATCATAGCTCATGTTTTTAAGGAAGAATTCAAAAAGATTTCAAATTGTACTACTTTCAAACAGGCATGGGATATTTTGACCATAATTTTTGAAGGAACTACAACTATCAAAAGTTCTAAAATTTAAAAGCTCATGACAGATTTTGAAACTATAACGATGAAAGAAAATATAACGATGAAAGAAAATGAGTCATTTGATACTTTTCATAGTAAGCTCAAAGACATAGTGAATTCTCTCTACAACCTTAGCGAAATAATTTATAAACTCCGTGTTGTAAAGAAAATCTTACGGTCTTTGCCTAATAGGTTCCTCCAAAAAATTACTGCCATTGAAGAAAGCAAGAATTTGGATTCCTTAACGAAAAACGAATTAATTAGCTCTCTTCAAACTTTTGAATCTAATCGGCTTTCAAAATACAAAAGAAAAAGAAAAAGGCATATCAAACCATTGCATTTAGAGCTAAAGATGAAAACATAGCTCAATCTAATGTATGCTCTATGTCTGATTTCTAAGAAATAGCTAATTTTGCATGTAATTTCAATAAATTCATGAAGTTAAATCACAAATCGGGTAATGGTGGTCAAAATTTTGAAAATTTGGAGAAAGAGAATTCTGAGAATAAACCCCAATCGAGTGAGAATTGCTTTGGGTGTCAAGGTAGAAGTCATAAAGCTTTTGAATGCCCTACTAAGATTAGGAGATTAGAGAAAGAGCTTCGCAAAAAGGCAATGCATGCCACACTTAGTGATGATGAGGAAAATTTGAGCACTCAAAAGGAATCTCATGATTATTTAGCTTTTATAGCAAAAGTTTCCTTAGAAGAGATGAATCAAGAGATTTTCAAGAATTCACTTTCTGATGACAATGAAGACTTTCTGGATCTTTAATCGGCCTATGATGCTCTCTTACTAGAATGTCAAAAACTTTTTATGGAAAATTCAAAAATTACGCCCAAAAAAAAATTAAAAGGAGATTATTGATTTAAAAAGGACAAAGCAAGTTTTAAAAATTCAAAGGCCGAGAAGACTGAATTTTTAAAGAAAAATAGACAACTTTAAAGCGAAAAAGAAAATTGTCTTAGTCTAATTAGTTCTTTAAAAAAGGCAAATTTAGAGTATGAAGATAAAAATAAACAACTTGAATAACGCATTTGTGATCTTACTCAACAACTTGAAAACGCTTTAATTGTTAAAGTTGGGTTAGAAACTAATTCTAAAAAACTTGAATCCATGCTTTCAAATCAAAAGAGTGGAAATAACAAAGAAAGTCTTGGATTCTCAAATTTTGATGCTAAAAAGCAAATCAATGGTCTTTGTTAAGGCCGCTCCCCAAAATTCAAGTTTCAATGGTGCTAGTTCTTCAAAGTCAAAAACTTTCATTGATAGAACTCCTCGAGCTCCAAAGAAAACCAAGAACATCCAAACGGGAAAACAAGTTTTTACTCAAAAATCGGTTTATCCAAAAAATTTCCATTCGAAAATTCTTGAATGCCAAGTGATACCTTTTGATATGTACAAGCACACACTCCCACAACCTTTTTTGTGTGAATTTTGCGAGAGGATATGTCACTTGGGAGAGTTTGTCAGCAAGCTTTAAATTAGATGCCGAAGAGTGTTCAAATTCCTAGACCGAAACCTAAACCGAGAAGGCAAAAGAAGAAAAATAAGAGGGTTAGGGTTTTGGAAAAAGAGGAACACAAAAAGAATAGGACTCTACGGATTAGTCCTCAAAAGGGATCATTGCACCTACTTAGGTGATAAGGTTTCTGCTTAGCATGGAATTGGTTGGATGGATTGCTATGCTAGGTGAATTTGTTGATTCGGTTGGTTTTAGCTTCTCGTATAGGTACCGAAGCAAAATGAATTTTGGTTTTGAATTTTCGATTGTGATCTTGCCCGAATTCATTAGAAAATTCATTACTTACATGCATGTGATTTTAACTACTTTTTATTCCGGATATCTCTAGATTTTCATAATTAAATGCTTAATTTTGAGATATATGTACATAATGCTTTAACAATTTGATAACCGGTAGCATATTATTTTCATCACGTAAAAGTTTTTTTGTATATCCCACACACTACACTACACGATCTACATTGATGCATGTTGAATAATCACATGTGTTTAGGCTCTAACTTTTAATTTAAAATTTCAGAAGCTCCTATATACTGTTTATTTAGAGAGAGAGTCTAAGAAAACCATTGTGATTAATGCAGTAAGATTTTGGTGATGAAGTTTTGAGTGATAAATTAAAAGATAAGTATGTGAGAAAAAAATATAGAGGGGATGGAAAAGGGCTACCATAGTGGAAGGATAACCGAAAGCTACCAAAATAGAAATAGCTAGCCTCCATTAAGGGTGAAAGCCTTCATTGAAAAAGAGAAAATGCTTGCAGAAAAACATTACAATTTTGATGCAAAATTGCATATTTTTAGGAAAAGGGCAAAAAATAAATAAAAATAAAGATTACTTTTAAGAGAGAAAATAAATTAGTTGAAAAATAATGGCTTAGAGGTTTTCTAAATTCTCTTTTATATGGATACGCGAGTGTTTCAAAACTCATAATTATTCGATAGCGCTTTGTATAATCCATATTATAGCACAATAGGATATATATACTTGTACTCTGTGTTGCTTGGCATATATATGTTGACTTGTTGATTAATTAATTATATACAAAGTGCAAATATCATGTTAATGGAAATCACGCGTTTTGAAACTTAATTGATATATTCTGGATTTGATACATGTTACATAGCAATACATGTTGAGTATTTGTGCTAAAATTTTATTTTATGTTGCAATTTTGCTTTTGAAACTCCAAACCAAATCCATGGAAAGTTGGGAATTGGTGATGAAAGAGTTTCTCGAGGTTTAGCTAGAAGGTTTTGAGATTAATGAATATCTTTGCTAGCTAGAATCTCTTTGCTTGAACAAGATTCACAATACGCGTTAATTGATATTAATTTAATTGTTAGAAAACACAACACAGGTTTTAACAGTAAAATTGATTAGACCTAAGGTTTTAATTCTGCTTATCAAATCTAAATTGTTTTTGATAGAAACCCTAAAATCAACCTAGGCAATACGATCCCTGAATTTTTTCACAATAAGCTTGATCCAGTTTGAAGGTTGATGTATAGCCTGATAACCCAATGGCATGCTTTCTTTCCCCCCCCTAATTTTTTTTCTTTTAGATAATGTATAAATGAAGAATCATTGTGTTATTATATAATAATTGTGTTAGTATACAATAATAAGATTGCATCTTATACACATTTTATATATAGGCAACTTAGTAGCTTTGGAAGTAACAGCACTACTAGTAGTAACTTTAATTCCCCTTGAACTACTAGCTTCTCCATTCCCTTTGGTTTTTTGCACCTGATTCGGAAGCATAAAGGAGCATAAATTATAATAAATAACAGGAACAGTAGCTTAAATTACAATATAAACTGTAGCACTTGGTGGCCCCTTGTAAGTTTTCTTGTTGTGACCATATTCTCCATATTTGAGCACTTTATTTGCCTTATTTTTTTACTAATTTCAGTTGGATTCTTTCTTCTGGCCTCATGAAGCTCTCTATTTGTTTGCTTATTTGGCCTTCCTGGCATTCTTCTAAGCAATAGGAGTAAAACTTATCAAATGGAGCTTTCCTCCACAACTTGTCACCATTCAATGCCTTCAAGTAATAACCATATACATTATTTGTCATTTCAACCTTCTAGTACCTAGACATGTACTTCTCAGGGTGTTATTTTCTAAAGTATATTACTAAAATTAAATGTGGACAAGGAATGCCACTGATCTCCTAATGTCTACAAGTGCAAGTCAGGTTCCTAAAATTCGCCACATAGCCATCATCACCATTTTTTATTTTTATCTCATAATCATCATTATATGTAGAATCCCAAAACATGTGTTGCATTTTATTATACTCTTAACTTTTCTACTGCTTTAGGGCAGAACTTTTCTTCCCATTTGGCAATTTGTTCCCTTTTCTAATTCATTATAACCATTATGGACAACTTTATGTCTTCAAGCATAGTGATCAATGGTTTCTCTATAGCTTCAAGAATTATCACAATAAAAGTCTCACACACATTGTTCTCAACTGCATCATAATAACTAGAATCAGAAAACTATGCCCTTGTATATTTCTTAGGATCTTTATCCATTAGGTACTCATAAGCATTATCAGAAATTGCTTTAATTTCAAGCATTATTATGAAACTCTTTTGGAGTTCCACTTTACATGCTTGCCAAAACAATGCCTAAAGTTCCCCCACTACAAGTTGGCCTCTTTTTAATATTGGCATATATGCCTATCATAACACATATGCTCAACCATCAGTAGTAACTCCCTAATTGATTGGAGAAGCCCTTTTTGTTAATCTGTAATAATAGTCAAATCATTACCTTCTCTTAGATCAATATCAGTTTTCAGAAGTTCAAGGAACCAACCCCATGTTATTTTACTGTTTACCTCAATTACACACCATGCAATGGGGTAATTAAGAAGCACGAAGAAGTACAAGGATCTGCGAGACACCTTTTGGTAGCCAGGAATGAAAAGAGATGTAGTGAAATTCCTGGGTCGCTGTCTAGTTTGTCAACAGGTAAAAGCAAAACACCAAATGCCATTAGGATTATTGCAACCTCTTGCTATTCAAGAATGAAAAGAGATGTGGTGAAATTCGTGGCTCGCTGCTTAGTTTGTCAATATGTAAAAGTATAACACTAAATGCTATCAGGATTATTGCAACCTCTTGTTATTCCTGAATAGAAATGGGAGCATATCACCATGGATTTTGTTATAGGATTACCACGAACCCAGTTAGGATGTAATGTTGTCTGGGTGGTAGTCGATAGACTCACAAAGTCAGCTCATTTTCTTCCGTTCAAGACCACCTGGCACGCCTATATATACAGGAAATTATCAGGTTGCACGGCTCTCCGGTCACAATTGTGTCAGACAAGGATCTAAGGTTTGTATCAAGATTCTGGAATAGTATGTAAGAAGCTATGGGAACGTCCTTAAAGTTTAGCATGGCATTCCACCCACGGATGGATAGGCAATCTGAGAGGGTGATACAGATACTGGAAGACATGTTGCAAACTTGTGCTATTGACTTCCATGGAACGTGGGAGGATCACTTACCACTGGTAGAATTCACATACAACAACAGTTACCAAGCTAGCATCGGCATGGCTCCGTATGAGGCATTTTATGGAAGGAAGTGCAAGTCACCTGCATGTTGGACAGAGCTGCTTAAAGTTGGGAAAATTGTCAAAAGAGCTACGTTGACAATCAAAGAAAATATCTAGAGTTTGGAATAGAGGATAAAGTATTCTTGCACGTCTCTGCAGCGAAAAGAGTGTTTCGATTCAAGAAGATGGGAAAATTAAGCCCAAGGTATATTGGCCCATTTCATATCACAGAAAGAATTAGTCAGGTTGTATATCACATTGCTCTGCCCCTGGAATTGTCAAGTATCCACGATGTATTCCACGTTTCCATGATTCACAAGTACGTGCCTGACCCATCCCGTATCTTAAATATGAACCCTTGCAAATTGGTGAAGATCTCACCTATATTGAGCACCTAATGAAAACTAACTAAGGTAAGTTTAATTTTATTTAGTTAATTAAAAGTGATATTGTTATAGTTCAATTGAAATTTCTAGGTTGAAATTCTTTCTTTCTTTTTTTTGGGGGGGGGAGGATGTAATAACCCTCTTAAAAAAAGAAAAAAAGGAGAATTAAGAGGACTTGAAGAAAGTAACATGCAAGTGTTGAAAAAAGTATATGAAAACTCATGGGGTAATGACACGTGGCATAGATTGTACACATGCATTTAAAAAAAAAAGAATTAAGAGGACTTGAAAATATCCACGTGGGCTAACTTTTCTATTAAGCATGTTACACCCCTAATTACATGTGCTTAAATTAGAGGCGTAACGTACCAACCACGCTACATATTTATTATATTTATAGATTTTATAGTGTAAAATATAATAAAGAAATTATATAATAGTTGAGGTTCAAATTTAGAAAATATTACATCACATAATAAAGAACCAAGTCTTTCTCAATAATAGTTGAATTATATATATATATATATATATATATATAATAACTTCTATATTTATTTAGTACAACTATCCATCCCTTTTATCCGTTATGCTCTCTTTCTGACGTTCCTTACTAGAGGTATTAGAGGCTACCTGTAATATAAAAATAAAATGAGGTTAAGCTTCACAAGCCCATGAGTACTAAATATCTAAATTTAAAAGTTAAATGGTACCACCAAGATTTTCGTACATTAACTTCTGTGTAGCCAATAGTGTAAAGTATTAGATTCTTTAAAATACAAGAAATAGATATAAATAAGAATTTAGTTTACATGCAACCCCTTTCTCAAACCAGTAAAATTTTATCCCATTATGGGCCATATACTTTTCACATTTTGCAATCAAAGATTGGCCAATAAGGAACTAGTTCTGAACAACACCGGTGTTCGAGTCGCCATCCAATTATCCCTGGAATGGTATAGGTCACTAGGGAAATGGTTGTCACATTTTAATTAAAGATTAAAAGAGTTGAAGGCCTTTCATATAATTTCATACCCCATATATATTATATTTAAATTTGATAGATCGACACCTATGTATATAGGATAATCAAATACATACTTTAAAAATAAACAACTTGGTTACATATGTTTGTACTAACCAAGTCTAAATATATATATATAAAGTAAAGTCCAACACATGTTTTATATTCATATCCTTTACACATTCATATATATATATATATATATATACTAGTATAGGATAGATAGAGCGACAATTGACAACATCTATGAGGCTGCGTACGATTCCGATTTGTTGGATTTTTTTAACATACATGCATGTGATAAAAGTTTCAACTGATTATATTAGTATGCTGTTAAAATTCTAGTTTATTAAAAAAACATAAAGAAACAATTAAGATGTAGTATCTGTAGAATCTATATAAAGAAGCCAACATACACTTATATATGGTAAGAAATAAGGCAAACTATCATTCTTTCTTTCCTTTATATAAGAAAATTAAATTAGTTATAGTTGTAAATGTTATTGTCATACTCCAATAGTGTATAATTAGTTACATATATATATATAAGGTTTAATTAATTTATTCTATATATTATATGTAAACAACAGTAGTACAGACATATATTAACCACCATCTTTGTATTATTATATAAATGTAACTTCTTAAACTTAAAAATTTATATCCACTGGGCTGCATATCTATATAATTAATTACTCTTCTTTCTTTTCTTTTTTTCCCCACCATTATGCTCCTTTATCATACACCCGTTCATATACACTAAATTAAACTCCTATATCTATTTATAGATCTTGGGTCCTGTGCACATGTGTATATGTTTAGTAAGTTCAATATACGGATATTTCTCTAGTCCAGCTTGTCATTTCTTTTAATCATCCATTGATTATTTGTTTATTTATTAGTGTTTTATTTTATATGCTAACTGAACCTAAGCAAATACCTATATATTTACCAACATATATACACATTATAAGTACAATACAATTTTTGAAAGTAGACATAAGATACTCACCTTTGATTAGTCGAAAGTTCCTTGGCGATTAATCTAATAATAATATTTTCTTTCTCCATATCGCTCTTCTTTTCTTTCTGTCAGTTTCTCTCTATTTTACCTACCCTATTTATATATAGAGATGGCATGAAGAGATAGATAAAGAGAGAGGAAGCATGGGGACAAAAAGGAGAAAGATTCTCACCCATTTCCTAACTTCTCCTGCCTATCAAGGCCGGTTTGAGGGAAAATGAAGCCCCAAGCAAAATTTAAAATCCACGAAACTTGGGGCCCTGTATAATTATTTTATTTTTCAACAAAGAAACTAAACCCATCAACCAAATATTGAGTTCGCAGCTTGTACCTTACAGTACACAAATTTTCTTCTTCCAAATTCAAATAGAGGAAATTAAATCCAAATTTCACATCTCAATAGAGAGAGCCAAACTCCTCCTGCCAATTCTTCTTCTGCCAATACTAATTTTATCTCTCTCGGTAGAGAGGGAGCCAAATTCTTTTCTTGCCAATTCTTCTTCTTCTCAGCCACTTCTTCTTCTTCTATTTTCTATATATTAACCCAAAGGAAAATATCAAGGGAACAAGAAAACCACTTTCCTTATTTTTTGACATATTTTTTGACACAAAAGTGAATCTCTCAATAGAGTTGACTTAGGTGGTTCCCAAAAAACAAAGTAGTTCTTCTTCTTCTTCTTTGCCATACATTTGGCACAAAAGTGAATCTCTCAATAAAGTTGACTTAGGTGGCTCCAAAAAAAGAGCAGTTCTTCTTCTTCTTCTTCCTCTTAGTGCCCTCCTTCAAAGTGAGGCTCTTTTTCTTCAATTATATATTTTTTGGTGCCCTCCTTCAAAGTGAGGCCTTAGGCATTTGCCTAGGTTGCCTCCCCCTCTGGAAGGCTCTGTTGCCTATACCCCAAATTCTCACACATTATCTCTCTCATATCTAGATCTTTCCTTCATATCTTCTTTGTCTTATCTCATTCTTGTTTTTATTCTTATTTTTATTTTTATTATTATTATTAATAAAATCCTAAAAGTCTACCTCTTTGCTCCTTTAAAACAATTATTCCTATTTTCCAAAAATGCATCTCTTTTATAAGCCTTCTTAATTTAATTTAATTTAATTTTATTCTTATTATATATATATATATATATATATGGTTAGGGGCTTGACCTGCTTCAACTTTTAAAAACAAAGCATCATCTGAATGGGAATTTGGGAGAGAGATATCGAAAGCATGGTTTTGGATTCAATAAATCATCTAATGATGAATAGTTACAGCAAAGGTGTTTGCAACCTGGGGGACTCTAATGATTTCGATCTGGATTTTTAAGGCAGTTTGAAGGCATGGGTCTGTAAGGGGGTTTATTTTCTACTTATATATATATACATACTGAGATTGACTATATCATGATCAATTTTTGGTTTTTTAGAGAGGCTAATTCTTAGCCATTTTCATGAAATCGTTAAACAATATAGAATCATGCTCTCTGAGAAAAAGATGGTCATTGTTCAAACAGAGATTGATTTCCTTGGTATGAAAATTTCAAATGGAAAATTCCAACTCCAACCACATATCTCCCAGAATTTGCTTAAGTTCCCTGATAACCTTAGTTCTGTAAAGCAAATTCAACAGTTTATTGGCCTTGCTAATTACATGGCAGATTTCATCCTAAAAGTCTCAGCTTATACTGCCCCTCTCTCAGAACTCCTCCAAAAAAATCCCCCATATTGTAGTCATATTCATCGTAATTGGGTGGTAGCTCTAAAAAAACTTACCTCCATGCTCCCACCTTTGTAAATTCCCCTCAGAAGGAACAAGAGTTCTCCAAACTTATGCAAGTGATGAATTTTGGGCAACAATTTTACTTGAAGAAATCAATGGAAAAAGAACTATTTGTGGTTATAAGAGTGGAAAATTCAAGACGGCGGAAGCTCATTAAAATTCAACGTTTAAAGAAATTCTCGCCGTTAAGTGTGGTATTGAGAAGTTTCAGTTTCACCTCATTTGTCATAAGTTTCTTGTTGAAATGGCTATGACTTCATTTCCCAACATGCTCAAATTCAAAAAGAAAATGCTCCCCCAGCCTCAACTTCTCCGATGGTCGAACTGGTTTTCTCAATGGTCTTTTGATGTCAAGCATATTAAAGGAAAAAATAATATACTCGCTGATTTTTTTCTTAGGCCTCCAGATACTCCAGTTTCATCCATTATTCTGTGCATTTACCCCCTTCATCCCATAAGTGTACAAGGAATTGAAGACCTCCCAGAAGGAGTACAACACTTAATCCTCGAGAAACTTTTTCGTGCTCGCAATTTTGATCAGTATAAAAGGTTTCTAGAAATTACCATCCGTCGTCGTGGTTTTGTGTTCCGTGGATTGAAATTTCATCAAGATTACCCATTTATTTCTTTGTTACACATACACATACTTTTTCATCTCCCAGAAGCCGCGTTATGTTTGTTAAGGTATATTTATAAGAATTTCACAGTCGCTTTCATGTTTGATGCTCCAAAGTTGTTAGCATACCTCAATGCCAATACCATTGATCATGATCTAAATCACATTATCTATGGTCAACTGTATGAACGCAACACTGCTAAGTTCCTCACATGGTTCAAGCATCTCTATTAATGGCATTTCGAACTCAGAGTTCACAGACAAAGATATGTCATGATAAAATTCAACAATCCTATGAAGATTCTTCATGAAAATGAATCAAAGCCACTTACAGACTACCCTGCTCGTATCGATGCTCATATCTGTTGGTCAGAAATCAACCAATTCAATGGTTACATTCTCTTTCTACCCATTGATGCGTACTGACAATAATTAATGCACATTGGCGAGGTGTCAAATCCGTTAACCTGTTATAGCAGGTTAAGGTAACCTATTCTATTTTTATTTTTTTAATTAAAGTTGATGGATTGTTTGGTTGAGATTTTAAAATCAAGTTTTTAAATTTTTTACCAAAAAGTCAACTTTACTTCACACTTCCCAAATTACTTTACTTTCTCTTTCATAAAATTTTTAAAATACCATAACTTTAAATTCAAAAATCAGAATTAGAAAAAAAAAATATATTTGAAACCTTATCATCGAGATCTAGAAAACAAGATCCATTGTTACTATTTTTTTTTATTTTTTTTACGAACTTTTTTGACTTGGTTGAAAAAAATTCAACAAAAATTAAACTCACTTTTCAAAACATGTTTTAAAATCTCAACCAAACAAGATTCCTTAAAGATTTTATTTGCCAAATAGACCTAGGATAACCCAATTCCAAATTAGGATAAGTGTTTATGAGTGTTTTTGTCATTTCAGTTTTATAGTTAAATAATAACATAAGTTTATAAAAAACAACACTTTCAAAATATATTTGACTTGGAATTTTCATCTCTATACAATATGTTTACAAGTTACATACAAATCAACTATTTTAATAACACTTTTAATTTAATCATTTTATTATCATTCGTGACAAATCATATTACAATAAAAATCTAAAAATTAATTTGAAGCATCTCATATAACTTGTGCTTCTAGTTTTATTAGTCACTGTTCAACTAAATAATAATTTTAACACAATAACATAAAATAATATTAAAAAAAACATATTTTCTTAATTTAAAGTATTTCAAACAAACTCAACTTTTAATAATTTGATCAGATACGGAAGTATGCGTACTACTCTCTAAATAACACTTAAAATATATCTTATTTAGTATTAAATAATTAATTATTTGGTTCAATAATCAATGTGTTGTGTTTGACAAACAAATTTTGTACCATTTTCAAAATTGAGAAGTATATCCACTAATTAAAATTAATTTATAATTGTACTAATTTAGATTAGATTTTAATTTAGATTCCTACTCGAAATCTACTTCCATTTTAATTTAATTTATATTTTATTTTAAGGTGCATTTGAATTATATAATTGAATTTAGCTTTAAAATTCATAAATCTAATATTCAAAAATTACATATTTGAAATACAAGAGTTTAAAATTTTGTGTTTACTTAACAAATATAAGAAAATTGATTTATAAATCTAAATATTATTTCGCTAAAATTTATATTTAGTTGATTAGTAAACTACTTTTATTTATTAACACCGTGGCGCAACTCATGCCTGCACAAAATTAACCCATTTGACTCGACCTGCCCCTATTATAGTATTTTATTCCTTATAATATAGCGTAATTATCACGGGGCGGGAGTGGGTTTATACGTACTTGATTCACGACGGATTTATATTTAAAATAATAAAACTTGCACCGGGTTATGATGTGTTTATATGATTGTTGGGTTTGGGTTTGGACAACACATGACCCTTTGTCATCCTTCGTATCATTATTATAATTAATATTATAAATATATTTACAATAATAATAAATAATAATTTGTTTAAAAATTAATTAATATTTTTTTCATCTTCGCAAGTTTGGGATTTATAAGGAACAACCATATCTCTAAAATTTGAAAATTATAACTTTTAGATAAATATCAAATCTTATTATTTGAATATATTTATAAATCTCAAACCATAATTTCACACCAAACAACAATATTTAGATTTGAGATTCCAAATACAAATCTCATGTTGAAAAATATTTCATGTTTATCAATTTTTTAATATATAATCATATAAAGTATTCATGATCATGTAATTATTAGCTAGCACAATATTTTGTACTGTAATTTATAATACGAATAGTATTTTCTTCTACTGGAATGGTTTGTGAGAGGATAATTATGCAAACAACATACCATAAACCTTTGAAATTTATTTGGTTCTTTAAAAAAATATTTTTTATGAAATTATGTGAAATAAATGAGCCTACAAACAATTCTAAAAAAATTTGATCAAAAAAATTCATCAATTTTTTTTTAAAGGTTCACAATTCTAAAGTATTTTTATTTTTCTTTTTTGATGTACATTAACTTTTTTTTCTTTTTAAAATTATAGCATCTTATCATTTGATAAATAATTTGAAATTTAGAGTTTTTGGAATTAATAAAATATATATATTTAATACTTAGAGTATCTCCAACCATAGTGTATAATTTTGGTTTGTATATAGTTTACACGTTTTGTAAAAAAAAAGGTCTACAGCAGTCTTTTAAGAAAATTTGACACTTAAGATTTGTGTAAAAAGGTTGTGTAAAATACAAATCCAATTCACACAACCACGTCAGATAATCTCATGTCTATTTTCCCTCATCTCGTTTCTAGAAATAAATGGATTTGAAAAGTAAGGGAATAAATATAGGAGAAGTTCTACTTGTGCGTATTTAATTGGTAATTTAATATGGGTGTTCTTAAATACACCCACATAATCTATCTTCTCACTCCACTAAAAGTCAATATTACGTCAATTTTAACCTAAAAAATAACGTAAGATTCTTTCTTCTCACCCCAATTTCTATACTTGAAAAAATTGTCACTAATTTATCTTTTCGCCCATTTAAAATTTTTAAAATTAAAAAAGTCTATTATTTCCAACAAATAATTCTACAACTCTAGTTTCAAAATATTTTAATAAATGATTTATTTTTATAAAATCTATTTTATTTTTTGAATTCATTAAACACAGTAATATTACAAGGATTGAAATTTTATTATTAGCTAGTGGAAAATGTCGAGGTAACTATCTTGTGTTAATTAATTAATTTTTACTTTGATTAGGTGTTTCATTTTAAATAGTTAGTCTCCTAAAAGTCTAAAAATATTGTTGTTGCTATTTTTATTTTTCAAACTCACACTTTACTGTATTTGTGAACACCCCAATCCACGACTCTCGTGTGAACCTAACGAGCATTCCGCATCAAGTCTTGAGTCATCATGCATACAGGAGACCGTTAGGAAAAGCCCTGATTTTCATGCGCGTTAGGAATCTACCGCAACCTTGTTGCCACTTCGCTTACTGGACGGGGATCGACCTGCCCGGTCAGGTCGCGGGGTGCGGGGCAGCGCCCCGTTAGAAAAATTAAGTTTTTTGATAGCCAGCCGCACGCCCCCCAACCGCACGCCCTAGCCGCACGCTCCCTCCCTAGCCGTACGGCTGGCTCCTAGCCGTGCGGCTACCCCCTGCGGTTGGCCTCTTTTGGAGCGTTTTTTGGCGATATTTTTGCAATAAATAGGACCTTTGGGCTCCCATTTTGGGACATCAACACTCAATAGTGTTTTTAGTAAGTAGAAACTCTGTCAAAATCTTTAGAGAGTCATTTTAGAGAAATTTTGAGAGAGAATTTCTAGAGAGAGAAAGTCTTAGAGAGAGAAAATCTAAAGAGAGAAAGAAGCAAGCAAGGCAACAAGGCATAGCTCTTATTTCTTCTTCAGGCGCATCAGGTACGTCTTTCTACCAAATCCTTAATTTCAGCACTGCATTTAATTTCACTTTTAATAAAGAAAATTAGATAACTTGCAAGGAAGTTCATTGCTTTCAAAACAAGTCCGTTCTAAGTTTTACAAGAAATCTAAAATCCGTTTTGACACATTTTTCAAAACAAACAAAAATACAAAAAAAAACAGTTTCCAAAAAGAATGGAACTACGAGACTCTGATTTCATTCTACGAATGAATACGTAGGCGCTCGCAAAGCTCGAGTCTGATTTTAAAATATTGTTTTAAACTAAATTTATCCGGAAAGGACTATTCTGAAAACCATTCGAACTACTTGCAAGATATCGAAAATAGGAATTAGATACATGATCCATTAAGAGACCGAAAGGGCGAATTGGGTGCCTAACACCTTCCCAATTCGTAACGTAGTTCCCGAACCCTAGCAAGGTAAATTTTCAATATAAATCTCTGGTTTTAAACGTATGAAAGATAGTTCATTTTCGAATTATCCTTCGTACGATCTTTTGTTTGTTTTCTCGTAAAACAAACTGGCGACTCTATAAAATACGTTTTCAAATAAAACTGAGAACGAGGACTCTTCTCTCCTATCTCGGGTCGCGGGTCCAGATTTTCACAGTATTCAAAATTGTCAGTTATGGGGCTTCACCCTATCTCTAATGAGGGATTTTGTGAGGACAGTAATGAATTTTGTGGATGTGAAATAAAAAACCAAATTTATTATTTGACTTATAAAAAAGAAGTGTTATTTCGTTGGCATGTATGAAAAAGATGAGGTATGTTGAATGTTTTCGATCAAAAATATTTTTATATAAGATTTTCATGTTTTAGTTTTAGCGAAGACGAAATTAACGTCCCAATAGAAAATTTAGTAAACTCACCCACTATTGGGGTGAATTGAAAGTTTTTTTAAAAAATAAGTGGGGTGAGAAGAAAGTATTTCTTACTGGGGTGAGAGGACGGATTACGTGGGTTTATTTAAGAACTCCCTTTAATATTTATATAAAAGTCTAAAACAGATTGTTGGAGTATAAAACAAATTCTTTATTATTTTTGTGTAAACCCCACTTTGACACGTAGGATTTACACAAAATTTATACAAGACGATTGGAGATGCTCTTATGTTCTTGGTTGACCTTTGTGAAAAGATTTCGATTACATGTTCAAATTTGAAATATTTGTTTAAGATGTTTAGTTTGAAGTTGAGCTTTTGTTATTTATATTTTTGTATTATTTTATTTTTTAACAGTTGTTATCTTTAATAAGGGATAGTTTTGAAAATGACTATCTTTTATTTATAATAAATTAAAATTTATTTTGTCATCGATTACAAAGTTATCCTTGAAACTAATTCTAAAAATAGAATATCCTTTGTTAGAATGAGAGTAATTGATTAGTAATTTAAAAAAAACCCATATTTTTATTTATTTAATTAAAGTAGATGTATCTATTAATCTAATTTATTTTTTAATATTAATTCATTAATAAAATAATATTTATAAAATTAAATCAATAATATTGTTTTGTTAGTTTATCGACACTTATGGATTAATTTAGCAGGCAATACTAATTAACTTAATAATATAGATAAACTGCAAGATATCAATATAAATAAAATCACTCATTTTATATGGGTAAGGAATAGGGATATCCTGTATTGGAATTACAAAATCATGTAATGAATATCTAATTTATGATTCCTTAAAATTAAATAGAAAAAAAATGACATGTCATCAGATAACAACAAGTTACCCACTTAACCTTATATTTAATACTTTATATTTCTCCAATATGCATTAATTATGTTAGCCAACTATACATTTGATTTCAACCATTGATTTTTCATCAAATGGTTAATATTACAATAATCATCCATGGGTAAAAAAGAAAGTAACCATTGAAACCTCACCCATATATATATATATATATGCGTTTATGCATTCTAGAACTAGTGTTGTAAAATCTTTGAGTTTTAAAGTAGCACATGTGACCTTTAATTTTCTTAATAAAATTAACCTTTAAAATGGAGAATAAATTACTCACATTTATTTTATTTTTCTGACCTTTCATACTTTTCCGGATCTTCCTTCTTTTCTTTTTGGCTTTCGTATGTCTCTTTTTCAGTGATATTTTTTTTACACTCTTTCCTATATTTGTTTTACGCAAATGGCCAATGGAGTGCATTTATACATAATGAGGCTTATCCTATACATAGATGTAATGATAGCACTAAATGACCAAGTAGCCATCCTACAGGAAAAATCCATCAATCTTTATAGCCTTTTTGTTGAATAGAAAAGTTAGTCCACGTGGATATCTTCAAGTCCTCTTAATTCTTTTTTTTAAATGCACGTGTACAATTAATGTCACGTGTCATTACCTCATGAGTTTTCCTGTATTTTTCTTAACACTTACATGTTACTTTCTTCAAGTCCTCTTAATTATATTTTTTTAAGAAGGTCATTACATGGGCAATTAAGAGAGATGGCTACAAACAAATGGTTCTTGTGCATCTTAAATCATCCTAACAAATGGGGGCAAATGACTACCAAGTACTATCCAAATTTGGTCTCCATGGGCTGTGGCCCTACAACTTTAACGTCAAGGTAAAAATTTGATAAGTTGATTGTGACGTTGAATTCGGGAACAAAAAGAAAATAATAATAAAAAAAAGGGTTGATTTTTGTTTTAAGAAGGAAGGCTTATAAAATATGTTTCTTTTTTTTAAAGTAAAAATGGAGGATGAATAGACTAATTGCGTGTAACAACAATGTTTGGAAGTTAGTTGGCGGCAAATTGGTGAAAATAAATAATAAATAAAAAACTATAACTTTTTTGTTTAATGGAAGGATGAAATTTGTTGTATTTGGTTTTGGCGTTGTTTGCTCTTGTGTGTATTTTAAATAAATAAATTTCGCATTTAAACATGTATTTTATTTGGCTATAATAATATGGATTTATTAAGGGCCCATTTGATTGTGTAAATTACCTAATTTTAGAATTAGTTAATTTTTGATTGAAGAATTGTGAATTTGCTCATTTATGAATAATTCAAGTAGAGTTTGAAAAACTTAAATGAAAAATTCCGATTGTTAGAATAAAAACATGTTCTCTATTATTTTATGTTATTTAAATTTTTTTGTAGATGCATCAATATCACGGGTAAAAACTAGATCTTCTCAAAAAATAGAGTTGAAATGAATTATCTAATTCTAGAATTAGGCAATTTCAAGTTTTACTTGAAATGACTTAATTTGAGATTTTGTAAATCAACTTGAATTATCATATTTACAATTGTTCAATTTATACAACCTAACACTAATAAATGAAAATTTTGTAAATTACTTAATTGTAAATTATTTAATTCGCAATTTAAAGAACAACCAAACGGGTCCTAAATGTTACATATTTTATTATACATTTTTGGTCCATATTTTATTGTTTTCAATTCGCAATAATCATAAATATTTTTTAGGAAACACATAAATTTATTAAATGTTGGGAAATTTCTGGCTTTGTCACATTGCTTTTCTTTTTTTGTATATTTGGAAAAAAAAAAACATGAATTTGCCAAAGTTACACCAGCGACTGTCCCAAAGCATGAAAGAATGGTGCACAATTAAACTCCGCACAAAACAACTACAATCCTAGTGGACTGCACAAAGTGGAATCGTTGCGCGAATTTCATTAATTCCAATTTAATCACAGAAAAAGGACTACTGATACGGGTGGAATAAAGAAAATATCTAAATGTTGTTATCTATAATCAATGAAAATTAGGTCCACCTTTCCTCTTTAAGTACTTAGGGTAAGTTTGTTTCGTTGTCTGAAAACTAGTTTTAAAGTTTGAAAACTGAATGTAAAAAAATATGTTTGTTTTGTTTTTAAATGTCATATATGAATGGGTGTTGTTTGTTTAAATATATCACATTTGAATGTTGAATAAGTGTTATTTGAACAAATTTGTCTTTATACACTTATTTTAAAAAAATAACTACATCTAAAAGGATAAGGGTAAAATAGGTATTGGACCTCTTTAAAAATTATAGAAAATAATAATAAAGGACATTATATAAATAGTGGTTATAATAAAGGACTTCCGTTTAAAACCATTAGCTTAAAGGACAACTTTTTAATCAAGGATAAAATATTTATTATTTTATTATTTCAATTAATTATGTTAAATTCCAAAACTACCCATCTTAAAGATAAATACAAGAAAATTAATTTGTAATTAAAAAAATTATATTTAATAAAAATAAATTCAAACTAATTTAAACACATATCACAAGAAAATCAAATAAGAAGATAACGTAAGAATTATTTAAAAAAAGTCATAGGAAGACAATGTATCAAACTAACTAGACATATTACGAGGCTGGAGCTGCAAATATGTCTAAGACACAATTCGTCCATAATAGCAAACAGACATATTAAGTTATGCTTTTCTTATTAATTCTCTAGTAGACATATTAAAACACGAACATTTTACCAGATGGTTAGACACAGACATTTTCCTATTATAATTTCAGACATATTATATTAGTTATTTCATTAAGGTATATTAAACATTACCATTTTAGATATATTGTACTTTTTATCAGTTAAAACACTACCGTTTTAGACATGTCAAGATGTATCTTTTTAATTTTCTATTAGACATATTAAATTATACATTTTCAATTTTTTGCCAAACATATTATGATGATAGGTTGTTCCTTACCAATTATTAAGGAATTTTTATAATGTATTTTAGTTAGATATATTATTTTTCGCCATCGAATATGTGAATAGATATATTAGGAGCTTCCTTTTTAAAGACATAAGTTGTATTATGCTTGTTTTTCCAATTATTTTTGTTCAAGGTAATTATTGTCGTAGGATATTGTAATACTCCGTATTTTAATATTGATAAAAACTATATTATATATATGAGTGTAATTGAATAAATTTACATATATAGATGCATATCCACACGAACAGTGGAAGTGGAAGCTTGTATGATGTGTAGGATCCAATTATTTATTATAGTCTCCATGTAGCCAAGATTTAGTTTAGATGGGGCCCACTTAGTATATGTGTTGTGCATTTCATTACATATATTTGAGTAGATGATTGGGTTGGTTTTATGCATACACGTTTTTATAGTATATTTGGATATGGCCTCAGTTAACTCATTTGGGTTTTTGTTGGGCCATTGTTCCTAAACATGTTTTTTATATCCATTGCTCAGTTAACTCCTTTAGATATGGCATCTTTTAAGATTTTGATGAGTTTTTCATGCCCATTGTCCCTATCCAGGCCCACTTCTTGTTACCCACCCTGTGTTATCTTTTAATTAAAAATCTTTCCTATACACTAGTATCCTCAAATTTTAGATCTAAGTATTACTTTGAGTTCTTCTTTGTATCCATCCCCAAAATCGTATCTTGATCGTAAAACCGGCCTTTATGCAGCTCTTCTCCCTCGTCATCATAAATCATCACCATTGGTATCATTCATTATTCTTTTGCATTGTCATATTTTTGATCCAACCTCCTTGATCGTTTGTGATCATATTGCTCCCCACCACTTCGTTTATTATTATTATTATTATTTTTGTTTATAAGGTTATATTTTGTATGTATCCTTAAATTTTTTAGCCACTTGTGATCATTGCCCTTCAAACTATGTACTCTTTTCTTGCATATAATAGTTATGTCATGATAATCAAAGATACGTTGAATACGCACGTATTTCAATGATTTTTATCAAGTTTATTATTCATTTCAATATATCCTCACACCCATTTTATGATGTTAATTAAACACATTTTTTTCTAGATGTTTATCAAAGTTTATCTTGTATTCAGACATATTTGGAGTTTCATTTGATTATTGGTAAGTTTCAAAAAAAAATTATCTTGTTGTTGAATTTTGGATAGGATGCTTTAGATTTAAAATTTTGAATTCGGTTGTTATTTATTAAGTTTTTATCCATATATTTATTTCATTTTTTCAATTTACTTTTGCATTATTTTTAAAAGGGGTAATTATGGAAACTACAATTAATTTAATTTTTATTTAATTGTTTATTATTTTGTCCTTGATCTAAAAGTTGTCCTTTGAACAAAGGCAAAAAAAAGTGTGTCCTTCTTTAGAAAGAGAATATGAAATTTGCCCTTTATAAAAAAAAAGCCCTAACAATTAAGAGTTAAAAGCCAAGCACCCTCTTATTTTTTAAGAGGCAAAATAAATGTTCAGAACTAATTTTTTAAAGTAACCAAATAAAATTTAAATCTCTTAAATTTAAATCAACTAACTATTCAAAATTAGAAAGTGCAATCAAACAGCCCCTTAGTCATAGTTAAAGCGTGTATCACCTACATATATGAAGTAGAAATTAGTTACATATGTACCATATTATGAGTTTGTTTGGGCACGCACTATATGCTTGTCTTCAATATCTTCTCAATTTTTACTACACATGAATGGAATCAAAAAGTATAGTTAATCTACACTTATAATGTCTCAAATATCATTCATAAATTTATTTTTAATTTTTTTAAAAACAAAAAAGGTATGATACATTTTTTTGTGCTGATAACCTTTTGGGCATCCTTTTCAAACCTACCATTTTTATAAATAAAATATTATTGTTTTCATGGCTATAAACAAATGTAACATAATAAGCAAAGTTTTAAAGATTGAAGAAGAGTAACAAAAAATTAGAATGTGGTTGTGAAATTAATTTGTATGTTTTAGAATTAGAATTAGAATTGGTGGAAATAAATAATCCTAAGTTTTGGATTGAATTTTTCAACTAAATCTCACCCTCACCCTCACCCTCACCCTCACCCCACCTTTAAATCATTTATAATCTTCAACTTTTATTATATATATATTTTATAAAATAATATAAATGCAATTAATATAAAGATTACGTGTTCAAGCTATTTAATATATTATATAATATTATGATCATATGGAAGTCATGGCAGATTGCGTGCAGGTAAGATTTGGTGGAGGCCACATATTTCTGTCTTGCACTCATGCTTTATTTATTAAATATAAGCTTATAACTAACTGCCACACCTCCCCGAGTTTTCGCAAATACAATTCCTTCGCGTGACGCATATCATTAATCATGGAGGCTGATATTTTCTCCTTCTTTTAAGACGGTCTTCTTACACTTTTTAATTTTTATATTGAGATAACGAGTCACAGAATTTCGCTCTATAATATTTTATAATTATAAAAATAGATTTATGTTTAATAAAAAAAAGTAATATTATTTTTATAATTTGATTTTACAATAAAAATATTTTTTATAATATTAATTTATTTTAAATAAAATGATAAATGTTAATATATAAAAATACCTTTAATATAAACATCTCTTATCATATACTCCGCTTCTATAGTAATGGTGAACAAATTTGCCCCTCCTCTCCCACTGAAACTTTCAATACCTCACATCTCTCCTTAGATTTTCATTCAACCATCAAATATTCCCTTATGTCTCACCAACGATCTCACCTTTTTCATTACCACCACCCGACCCTTCGACTGTATCCCCGTTTTCATCTTCTTCTTTTTTTTTTCTGCAGGTGCAATTGTATAACAGATATAAGAAATGATGCGAAAATCGATTTAGCACCAATTTTGATGAGACGTGAGATGTTATAAGGAATATTGTTAAAACTGATTTAGTACTAATTCTGATAAGACGTGAGATGTTATAGAGAAGGGGGATTAGTGTCTTTTTTGTATAGTTAGTATCCTTAATTTACACAACTAATTTGTAAGAATCATTTATAATTATATTATTATTGGAATGAGCCCTTATGCCCAATTGTCCCTTTTATATTTATTATAATTTTTTTATCACAAACATCTCTTTAAAATAAATTAATTATCACAAATAATTCTTAAAACTTGCTTAATTTAGAGGTGAGTATAGTCATATACGCTCGGCCCACTTGAAAAGAGTTTATTAGTAAGAACTCACATAATATCAGGATAATAAAATACAAAATATACTTAAGTGTTTTTCAAATAAAATTCGCCTAAGGTAAGTACACTCACAAAAACTCTACCCAAATAACACGAGGAACTCACTTAATATCAGGATAATGGAGTGCTGAATAAACTTAATGCTTTTCAAATAAGATTTGCCTAATGAAAAGTAAGTGCATTCATGTAAACTCGACCCAAATAACATGAAGTAATGAAGGAGAGTGTTTGTGATAAATAACAAGAGTGTTGAGATGTGCTTTTAGTTAAATTTTAAAGAGAGTTTTTGTGACACATTTGAGGTGTAAATAACATCCCCTTCTTTTATCACATACAACCAACCCTATTTTACTATATATATATATATATTTTAGTATCTGCACTTTTGATCATATTAATTTGCGATTCTTATACAAGCCACCGCAGCACAAAGAAACTAAACCATAGAACAAATTTAGCTAGTTTTGAACCTTAGACCATCTCCAATGCAATGGTTAATATGCCATATTTACCTTTTTTTCTCCCTCCAATCAATTGGGTATATGCTATTATTGTAGGGTAAATTGCTAGGGAAATGGTAAAATTGCCATTTGCTTACCATATCTTCCCCACGATGGAATGTCCATCGTGGAGTGTCCCATTAAGCCTGGCACGATATAATAAGTGTCGTGTGTGAGAGAAATGAATCCCACAACGAACTGAATGTCATGTGTAAGATGAATGAAGTGTATAATAAATACCCAAAAAAATACTACTGTTAACCCAATAATAATTGATGCACTGGAGGGAAGAGAAATGGTGCCACATGATGTACATTGTGTCGTGGGATATGTGCTGACTAGACACCACACGACATTCATTGTGTCATGTGGTTGGAAATATTTTTTTTTACCCTGCGCGCTGCGTTTTCATGTCAGTTGTGTAGACTAAATATGCATTTTTAGCCTATAATTTTAACATATGCATTGGAGATGGCTTTAGAACTTATGTATCTATGAGTGATAACTGGCCCTAAATTATTACTCCCTCCGTCCTAATTTAATTATCACACTTTGAAAAACTAAAAATTAAAGAGACATAATAATTAATCCAAAAGAAAATACTTATTTTCAAAAATGTCCTTTACTTTTTTTCTAATAAAAAAAGGTGGCGGGATCCAAAATAAAAAAAATTGAAGAGTTTAAAAGGTAATATTAAAAATAAAAAAAATTCTTATAATTAATAATATATTAAATATAAAAAGTAAATAATTATTTTAAGATAATTATAAATAAAATATTAAATAATTAAATTAGGGGTGGTTTTATTTACACTCACAAAAACATTTTTTTCACCCCCCATCAAATTTTTTAAATTTAATTGAAAAAATGGCTAATGCTAACCAAACAACTCCTAATATATCTTTTCTTCTTCAAAACCCTTTATCTCCCTCATCTCTTTAACTTACAGTGACTATCTCTGCTTTTCTCCTTTATCGATTCTATTTGTCTATTATTAAAAACAATTTAACTAGCCAAACTTAAACTAAAGCTTTTAGTCATTCACCCCCATTGTTCAAGAAAATAGGCTGCAAATAGATATACATGTATATATGTACATACATATATACACACACATATAATTACAAAGGCATATTCAACCTTCTTAATTTTAATCGAAAGAGACTTCTTAATTTTATGATTCATTGACTTTCCTGTGCGCATCTCTCACTTTGATTCTCTGATCATCATCCATTATTTTCAAATAATAAAATGGAAATTCGGTCCACCTGGAATTGGAGTAATTTTTTTGAAATTTTGCCTCTTCAACTTCTACAATTCTTGCTCAAAAAAAATAAAAATTATACAATTATCGTTTCTGCTATTTTCTTCAATTTTGGAGAATGCGAATTTTAGTTGTAGTCGGAGAAAAATGGAAATTGATGAGATTTGAGTACGAAATCACGGAATCCATGGCTATTAAAAAGTGATGTTGGATTTTTAGATCACTGCTAACATATTGTATGTGTGTATAGATATATGTGTATGTGTGCATGTATTGTGTACCCTATGTGATTTGGGATTTGCTATGTGAAAATGAGATGATGCATAGCCTAAGTAGATCGGGTATGGAGGTGAAAATCAGGTGAGCATTCTACAGCTAGGGTAGATTGGCTAGGTATTGAAAGATTTTGAAACCAAGTCTTAGGGCTCGTTTGGTTCAAGTTTTGGGAATGGAATGGGCATGCTTGATTCCTGGAATGTTTCTTTCCTGGCATCTAGGATGCCATGCCGATGTTTGGTTCAACCGGGAATAGGAATGGAATAAAGTATGAATTACAAAAATACCCTTCTTTTTATAAGATGAGAAGACATCACATACTAATTTTTCAAAAGAGATAATTACTATAATAAATTACAAAAATTACACATGCCTAGCTAATAACTATCCTACAAAAATTACAATTTTTGTAATTAAAAAAAAATTACAACAAGAAAAAAGAATATAAAAAAGTTCCAAATTTTTTTTTTTTTATCATTTTTGTGCAGCAGCGTAACTAAAAAAAATAGTTTCAAACAATATTTTCATACACGGATGGAAAAAGAATTATTTATTCATAAGGAAGAGTGTTATTTTGGTTCTAACATGAAAAATTAAAAAAGATGCCCATTGGTAATGGTTTATTCCTTATGATTTAAATGAGAGAACTTGGGGGAAAATGTTTGTTCCTAGAATCATTTATTCCAGACTTAAAACTTGAACTAAACGCAAGAATCGTTTCGAAATGGAATATAGCATTCCCGGAATAGTTTAAATCTTGAACCAAACAAGCCATTAAGGTATTGTTTGGCAATTGAAAATAAGGTGGGGGTGAGTTGAAAGAAAATTGAAAATTATAATAGAGTGAGTTGGAAGTTATCTCTAATTGAAATAAAAAACAAGTTTTGATGGGTGTAAACAAAAACAACCTTAAATTAGGACGGATGAAGTAATACTTTATACTTACAAAATTTGAACCTAAAATTAATTGCTCTGAGCGTTTAATCTCATGCCAAATTCAGTGGACGAACTTTATTTTATTACTTTGACCACCAAATTTTCATTGAAGTTTTTGTTCTGTCCTCTCTCTCTCTCTCTCTCTCTCTCTCCCACTGCAATGGACCTATATATACCCCCCTCTCTCTCTCTCCATTCGCCAAACGAACACCCATCATTCGTCATAGACATTGCCATAACTTTTCACAAAATCTCTCTCTCTCTCTCTCTCTCTAAATTGCAATGGCGTTCAAGAGAACCCTAGTTCAGCGATTCTTCAACATCTCATCAAAGATATCATCAAATCAATCGCTAACGAATAGCCGCGTCTGTTCGCTACCTTCGACCCGCCATACCCGAATCCCTCCGAATCCGGATCGAGTGGCTCCGGATCCGGGAGATGACATCATTTTCCGGCGGTTCATCCACCGCCTGCCGATGTACGGGTCGCCGGAGCTCCGGTTTATGCCGATCGGAGAGAACCTTCTCAATGTATTGCGAGGTGTGGACATTGCCAGGGAGCGAATTCAACTTGACGGTTTGAGACCGCCGGCGACGTCGGAATCGGAGGGAAGTCTGACGGTGGAGGATGCGAGGAAGCTGCTGAGGTTGTCTCAGTTGGAAATGGTGAAAACGAAGCTGAGAGAGATTAAGAAGAGCTGTATATCGTACAATGAGTTGATTGAGATCTGTGTTGAAGGTTGTTCGAACATGGAGCAGGGGCTTGAGTTTGCAAAGATGCTTGACGAATCAGGGACCGTTATTGCCTTGGGAAATGTTGTTTTTCTCAGGCCTGATCAGGTTAGATCTTGTTTCTCCAATTCAAACCCAATTATAAAGATCTTCCGTTTAACAAGTTTTGTGAAAAAATTCTTCTATTTAGTTCTCGAACTAGATCACTTTGGACGGAATAGAAAATAAAAAAATGCATCAAATTTTTATTACACTCATTTCTGGTTTAAATTTCTTCATGAAATTTTATAAACATGATCTACTCACTCATTACGAAAATTTTACCAAGTTTTATGAAAAAATTCATCATTCTTACGAAATTAAAACTAATGAAATTGGCTAGAAGGAATAATGGAAAGGAGTCAAATCTCTCGTATCCGTACAGATATATTTAATAATTTTAGGGGAGCATAATCCGACATAAAAAGATTCACATATCTTGAAGTAATTAAAATTTATTGGTCAGAATGTGGGTGATTCTGATCAAAATCCATTGTAACCGATAAAATAATATAGTAGATATGTCATTGTTTTATTTCAAATAAATATGTACGAGTAGAAGAGTCGCATCCAATTATAAGTATTTGAATTTTTGAGTTTGATATTCATTTTCATTTTTTCTGAACGAGTTTACATACAGAAGACTGAAATCTGATTAGTTATTTTGTTTTTCTTTTATTATGTGGTTTTGGTGTTTTCTGGACAGGGAAGTGAAACACTGTTGTTATCCCAGATGTGGTGACCCATTTAGAGTTCCAACTCTATTTAAAGACCTAATCCAAAAAAGCCCCTCTTCTATACCTCCGGATGATTTACCTATTTCACCATTATTATCTTTTTTAGTGTGATGCAAATGGTGAAACTCAAATACAAATACGAATACTTTAGGATAGGATGAAGACGTGCGTCTTTTTAGAAACAAAAATGCTAATATTGGCTAGTAATGATCTAAAGAGTTATAGTAAAATTGTCTAGTAATGAATATGAAACCTCAATCTTGGTGGTGAGGTGTAGGGTGAATCTTTACCCAAATTTTTGTACAACGTGTTTATGGTTACAGGTAGTAAAAGCCATCCGTGGCCTAATGCCTGTACACCAACCAGACCCAAACGATCTGAGGATAAAGGAACTCAAGGAAATGGAGATTCACAAATCTGCTATAGACAAGAAGGCGGAATCACTTGTCCGCCGCGAACTGTGGTTGGGGCTGGGCTACCTCGTGGTCCAAACAGCGGGGTTCATGAGGCTAACCTTTTGGGAACTCACCTGGGATGTGATGGAGCCCATCTGCTTCTATGTGACTTCTATGTACTTCATGGCTGGCTATGCCTTCTTCTTAAGAACATCAAGAGAGCCTTCTTTTGAAGGGTACTTTCAGAGCAGGTTTAGCGCAAAGCAGAAGAGGATTATGAAGGCTGAGGGATTTGATGTTGAGAGGTATAATGAATTGAAGAAAATTTGTTATCCTCATCAATTGTCTAAAAGGGATGGTAAATTTTCATCTTCATAAAAAGGATGGAATGTCATTCCTCTTTTGGTGACGAAATTTTAGTTAGATGAATATGCAACTATGAGAAAACATTTTATTTTCTTTTGTGATGATGATACACGCATTTGGCGTCGGCTTACTGTATACTTAATGTGGAGAGGTTTTTAGGAAATTATACAACAAATTAAGCTCAAACATTTCTCTAGCCATGTTGTGGATATTGAATGCTGCTATTTTTTGTTTTAGCTTAGCACAAATTCATTCATCGTCTATCGGATGTTTTCTACATTCCAATTGGTGATGATTTGCGTAACCTAAAAACATATTTGGGTACATTTTAGTAACACAAACAGTTGAGTAATTTTTAGTTTTGAACAAACTTGCACTGGTAATCACTAGTTAGGGTCTTCTACGGTTTTACCACTTGAGACCAGTTTCTTCACAGCCAGATTAGAAAATAAAGATATGGTCTTGCCATCGGTATATTTGTTATCATCAATTAATTTGAATTTGCGTAAGATAAATTTGTTTGACCTGATTCACCCTTTCGAATACCATATAATTACAAAGGTTCTAGGAGGGTTTGGGTTTTTTTTAATATAAAACTTGTTTTATATGAAAAGTTTATTTTGGGTGGGTCATATCAGTATTAACATGACTCCTAAATTATGTAAAAAAGGGGTAACTCTGAAACATTTTAAAAGTAAATTATGTGCTACAATTACCATAATTAAGTGTAACGGATTCAAGCTAATTAATATTGGCCAAATGCATTTTACCAAATGATAGAAGTTACCTAGTATAGAAGTGAATAAATGAACGAATGTGGTAGGTATCACATTGTTGTTCCTAGTGCATAAACTAGCCCATTTTCCTAAATAAAGGGCCGCGCTAATTACACTCATTAAAACATTTTGGATTAATTGTGCATTGCTCCTCTTAACTATAGGGGTAGCGATACTTTGCCCTTTGAACTACTAAAATTAGTAATTATTACCACAAACTATAACTTTTGTTACAATCGACTATTTTTTGTTGACGGAGTTAATTTTTTTAACGATAGAAGCATTACATGTACATCACGTGAGATTTTTTTAAGGCATAATTAGAATTTTGCAGTTGGCCCCTCTTTTATCATTTCTCCCTCCAAAAAGAAGGGGCCTATGTGTATATGTATTGTTTATATGTAGAGAGAGAAACATAGAGATGGAGAGAGAATGCAAAGTGAGAGAGCACACAGATAAAGAGATTTCTCCATTAAAACTGAACCAGTGTGGCAGTAAAACTCAAATCAATGAATGGAGTTGACTATTTGACAAAGAGCAGTGTTCTAGGATCACAAAATTTAATTAATTTATGTAGTTTAAATACAGATTTATCTAATGGCAATGAGAGACATCTATTGTGACGATTTTATGTATGATGACGATTAAGCAATTTTGCAATCCCATTTCGATTATATAGATTTCTCTTCTGGAGTCGAGGCTTCCATCCCTCGGTTGCCAAGTCCTGCGCAATGTGCTAGTATGCCAGCTACCGTAAGTAATTCAGCCCATTAATCTCCGCCTAATCCTCAATAATCTTCGTCGGTTTTTTCTCTGAATATCAACCTCGTCTCTTTGATAAGTCTCCGTTTCTAATTTATGCAAAACCCAAATTTTGAGAGAGAGAGAGAGAGAGGAGTTTAGTGGTAGTAAATACAATTGAATTTTTGAAATAAATAAGACAGAGAATGAATTTCTCTCTCTCTCTCTCTCTCTCTCAATAATACATATATATCATGTGTATACAAATCTATATTATACATATACACATAGGCCCCTTCTTTTTGGAAGGAGAAATGGTAAAAGAGTAGCCAACCGTAAAATTTCAATTATACCCTAAAAAAATCTCATGTGATGTACAGGTGATGCTTCTACCATTAAAAAAAATTAACTCTGTCGACGAAAAATGGTCGATTACAACAAAAGTGATAGTTGGTCGTAGTAATTGCTAATTTTTATAATTCAAAGGGTAAAGTGTCACTACCCCTATAGTTGAGAGGGACAAAGTGTAATTAACCCAAACATTTTTTAACATTTTAACATGTTAAGCCTTATTGTATCAAAGTAATGTGCACATACTCGGTGTTATTTGTTTCCAACAAGTATTGACGTCCCAAACATTTTGTAACATTTTAACATGTTAAGCCTTATTGTATTAAAGTAATGTACACATACTCGGTGTTATTTGTTTCCAACAAGTATTGATGTAATACGAGATAATATGCACATACCCGATACAATAACTATTGTATTAAGTAAATGACACGAAGTAACACCGAATAAAGTAGTATGTATAATTAATGCCGTCCTAAATAAATGATATTGAATAGTGTGCAAGTTCCATGTTTTCCCCCTCTGTTAGCATTCTCGGGAAAAAGGGCATCTGCCACTCGGTTATAATCTCCCCCGCTAGACGGCACGCATTATTATTTGGGCATGGGACAATTTTCATTCTCTCTCATAAAAGCTCAACGATATGCCACATTTTTAGTGTTATTCTAGAGGTTACAAAAACAGAAAACAAAATTTGACACACAAGATATTTGTTTGATTGCCCAAAAACTAGAAATTGCATTTGGTAGTTAAAATCCACACTTAATTTTGTACGTTAGTAGTCAATATTAAAAAGGTCACTTCATTCCTTTATATATGAACCCAATATTCGCGAAAAATGATATATGCGAGCGACTTGATTTTAAACGTAAGATTTAATTTAAACTCTATTTATTAGGTTGATTAGGTTCAAACAAATTATGTTATTAATGTTATGCACACATGGTGATGTGCAAGACCACATGATCGATCTCCACGATCTCATTCTACAGAGAGTATCAATCATCTCTATCAACCTAAAACCAGTTCGTATTATATGATTATTATTTACTAGAGATTTTACTACATGCTTGGTAATAATCTTGGAACTTTTGGAGAGTTAAGCAAAACAACATGAAAGTAGTTTGGAAATTTGGAATTATTTTGCAGATTGCATATATTTCGACGATCGGATTTTGTAAACATTTTGCCAAAATTGTCAAATGAAGATTTGCGAATAAGACAATTCAAATCAAAAGGGAAATTTTTTTTGCCTCCACTGTCATGCTTATTTGTGTAAATTTGAAAATAAATACAGTTAATCCACTAAAATTTATTTAAATTCAAAAAATCGAGTGTCCGTCCGATAGAAAAAATGATGATAATAATCATCAAAGGATCTCCTTGACTAATTTGCATGGTGGGAATGACTTCTCAGCAGGTTGTTTCGTATTGTGTTTTAACAATGTGGGTCATTTTTACCTATATTTAAACATGAACTGGGTGATTTTTTTTGAATTCATATATGATTTGGTTTGTTATTGGGTGACACAACACGACTTAACAGTATCCGTTAAGCAAATATTTTTTATAAAAATTTTTAGAATAATTTTCACCGGAAAAAAGATTTTTAATAACTTAAATTACTGCGTAAGTAAGGATAAGTATTCATAAATCTTAAATAGGTGTTATCCCTAACAATATTCAATAAACTTTATTTATATTAAAAGATAAAAAGAGTTAACAGGTCTAATAGGCCACCCAATTTTGTTAAGGGTGAACCCATAACCGATGCGTTATCATTTCATGTTAAACTGGTGAAACTGATAACCACCTGAATTCGTCAAAAGATAACTCATTAACTTATAATTTTGTGTCAATTCATGTGAAGTTATCGCACGTAATGTGTGATTCTGCCGTGTTTGGAAATTACAAATTTCGTGTAATTGGTTCAACTGAGAATCAAAATTTTCTCATGTATGGAATGAAGTGTACAACGTGCTGGTCCTCAGAGGCTTTGAAACGTATAGGCCATTTTGTTTTGCTTTTATGTCGTTGAGAAAAGGCAGAAATAATAGACGATGCTTAATTCATTTGTTCTCTTCGGCAGGAATTCTCTTTCAGAATGACTCGAACAAACGTGACGCGCTCGATCTAGATCGATTTGGACATATTTGTTCTCTTCTTCTTTGTTGCTTTTTAATTATACCTAAATCAACCTTCAATTCAAGCGTCTTTACCATGGATCGGATCATCTTTGTATATTATGTGTTCAGATCATCTTCAATTCATAGTTTCATACAGAGTGGTTTTGATATATATGCAGATCGAATATTTGAATAAAGAAAAGGTAAATGAGTAAACACAAATTGGGCAAATAACTCACTCGTGTTGCTCGATCATATTATTTGCTTTCGCTTTATCTAAACCAGTTGGAGTATTTGTGTATTTAAAAAAAAAAACAAGACAAGGAATTTGATGTTTTCCCAAGTCCCACGTAAGAGAAAGAAAAAAACCTTCATGGGTTTTTTTTTTATAAAGAGATTTTGGTTAAGGGCTTGAGCCCTTTAGGCATTAGAATTTTGTGCTATTTGACGAGGATTTGAATGAATGTGGTTTTACAAGCACCAACCCGGTCCGGGCTCGGGCTTTGAAATTGTTTAGTGTAAAGTATAATCTTTTTATAAAAAAAAAATTTTAGAAAATTTTATTTATTTAATAAATAAATTTTTTTTTTGAATTGAAGTAGTGATAACCACTTCCTAAAAAAACGCTCCCACGATTTCCTCAACAATCAACATTGGCGGATTTTCCTCAACGTATTTTTTTTCATGTTCAATTTTTTCCTTTAATTATCGAATTAAAAAAAATAAAAATTTAATCACTTATCATCTTCACCAAACAACAAACGGAAAAATTTGAAAACCCTAAATTTTTTTTTTGCCTTCAGCAGTAAAAAGTTTACCGATTCCGAGCAATCAAAAAGAGTGTTATTGTCGAGCAATTAATAAAAGTGCAAATCGATTGTACAGAGAATATCTAGGTTGTTTCATCCTGGGGATGGCGTGGCACAATCAGAACTGCTAGCACAATTCTGGACAGAGCCGCGAAACATCTTAAGAGAGCGACTTATTCAACGACTCAACCCAGTGTACTCTCTTTCTTTGTTTTATTTCAGTTCATATTTTCAACAAAACCTCTACTCGATCGAGTACTAGATTAATTAATTTCTAATAACGAAAAGGGAAATGCGTGTCAAAAACAAACGATCAAGTAGTTAATAGCTCATTTTCCTTGTATTTATGCAAGTCCTCGCGCGTGAAGAAACCGCAATGGACCTAAAACTCTAGTCAATTAAAAGAATGAAGTTACTAGATGGAATTAAGTGTAATTAATCATCATGAAAGGTAAATTAATGAGCAGCACAAATGAGACCAGAGTACAAATGACCTGTTGGACCTTATTACCAAGCAAGCTGCAAGAAGTTCAGGTTTTTCTTTTTGTTACATTGAGAGAAGGCAAATCATAAGCTGCAAAATTTTGGTAGAATGCACTACAAATCATATGTTTGAAGAAACTATGACTAAATAGGACCTTCAAGATCCTGCCCTTAATTTGCCACTTGAACATGTATTGTTACTACCTTATTTATTTATTTAAATGGCTAGCCTAAATTGAAATTTAGAATCATTAAATCCACATGGTCACACACAATCACTCTCGTCAGCTTCTCGCCGCAAAAATATGACTGACAACATCTGCATGTCACTGATACTACTCCAAAATAGCTAACGCAAGTTGAAAGTTAGACTCATTGAACCCACATATATTAAAGAACTTTCCATTACATTACCAATGTGAAATATTTTAGATCATTAAGGTACTGTTTGGTTCACTTTTTAAAAACTAATTTTTGATGTGTTTTTTTAGAAAATCGTGTTTGATTAAAAATTAGAAATCAACATTTAAAAATCTCTTAAATCATACAGTACTCGGACCCTTTTTTGGAAAAAAAAATTTCCAAATTTGTTTTTCATTTTTTTAATAACCAATTTAAAAAAATATAAAATTTGCAATTACTCAGATTAATAAAAACCAATTCCAAAAATATAATAAAAAAAATTTATGAATTTTTTTTTAAAATTAGTGTACCAAATACAAATCGATTTTAAAAACTGTTATTAAAATCTCAACTTCAAATTTTTTAAAAAAATTTTAACTTAAAAACTCCAACCAAACAGGCCTGTATGTTTATTAATATTAGATGCTATTAATTTCCGAACTTTTTTAAGTCAAATATTGGAGTGATTATGTCATTTTCATTTGTTAATCACCCCCAAAACATGAGAATAGTGTAGTATTATTATCATCGAGAAATATGTATATATTTAGATTTAGACTAGTTGCCTACATGAACTAAGCACATATGGGCTTTAAATTGGTCAAGCCTCTAGACTATACAATCTTTGGGTCTGACCCGGGATCTTGGTTTAGTTCTTCATTTGCTATACCACCACAAAAGCAACTTAATTTATTAACAATTTAATAATATTTACCATGTATTTTGATGAAATAATTTTAAAATTTATAAAATTTATAAATAATAAATAATAAAATTTAAAATTTCATTATTTAAAATTCCTTTAACGGTAAGTTCTTATATTTGAATGTCTTGTATGTATAATTTTAAAAATGAAATAAATTTTAATATTACTAGCTTTTAAATCGAAATGTGAAAAATGATGCCTTAAACTATAGAATTTTACATTAAAATTTTTAAAAGTCAAAATATAACAAATTTAACGTGTGTAAAATTTCAATTTTTTTGTTAAATTTATCAAAAAGATGGATTTTTAATTTTCCAAAATCTAATCTCGACTTTTGCTCAATTTAATTTTTTTTTTCTATCCAAACAATAAGTTAATTTTTATTTAGGTCACACATTGACAATGCTATGCGCAGATTAAAAATTGATTCGCTCGCCAATCATTTTCAGCAAATTGTGGAATTTATTCCACGTTGACGAACTCTTACGAAGATAATATAATAAAATAATAAAAAAAGCGGCTTAGAGAAATTAGTGGGCCCAATTAAATTTGTCTTTCTGCACTTTTGCTTTCCAAATGTTGTTGTTGCAAATTGCCTGGGGTCAACGAGACTGAATTTTTAGTTCGAAATAATTTAATTTTTTTTTATACTAACTATAATTGACATCAATGATATAATTTTTTCATACGAAAATAGTTTTTGATAACCATTGCTACCATAAGAGGCAGGATATATAGTCACCATCACAATAAATTAATGCAACAAAAAGCTCGATACAATATTGTTGGTCAAAATAATTTTAATTTATTTGTTGATTCTTTATGTGAAAATAATAATGATGGAATAAACTAACAGAATGGGTGTAGCCCTCAGCGTCAACTGTCCTCGAAGATATTTGTCTATGGTGGCAATTCAAGTTTTCATGTCAAAATTTTGCTTAAGTGAACACGACAGGATGCCATATTATATTTGTCTATTATGAACATGACTAGATACTATAAAATTTGACCACAACAATTATCCACGATTCGGTATAAAATTATAAACAAATACAACTTTTCATGTCAATTTCGTATTATATTATTGTGTTATTTCAAACATTTACAAAGTTTGAACTTGCCTTTAGTAGTGCTTGAGATTGTATCTCCACTACTCTTGAATCTTCTTTTAAAGATAGTGATAGAGTTATGACAGAATCAGAGCGAAAACAAGTCTTAAGAATGGAGCCCGAGTACAATAGTGATACAGACTAAAACTCCATTGGAGCCATTTTTAAATCTCTTTAAGGAACAATTTGATTGCGAAGAGATACCCTATTTACATAGTCCATTACAATTTCTTAATAAAAATTTCGCTAGAGTTTATCAAATACAAGTTCACTTTTGAGGTTGTCGGTGTTAGTTTCAGATTGGATTGTAGTTGATCATGTTAAAAATATTACAGGAAAGATGAAAAAAAAAATGCTAATTGTCACTTTCTTATGAACTCAGTTAAGATAAGATTAAAATGACCTCCCTATAATCATTTATACTTTCCTTTCTCTTCTCTTATCTCCTCTACTCTAATAAATTCTCTAACCCGATTTGGACATATTTGTTCTCTTATTCCTTGTTGCTCTTTAAATCAAACCAAAATCAACCTTCAATTCACGCATCTTTACCATTGGATCATCTTTGCATATTATGTGTTCAGATTATTGTTGGGATTAAACTGATCCATGATGGTTTCGATATATATGCGCGATCGAGAATTTGAATAAAGAAAAGGTAGATGAACAAATACAAATTGGGCTGATAACTCGCTCGTATTGCTCGATCATATCATTTGCTTTATCTAAAACTCTACTCGATCGAGTATTAGATTAAGGTGCCGTTTAGTAAAAAAACTGAAAACTGAAATCTAAAAATTGAAAACTGAAAACTGAAATTGAAAACTGAAAACTGAAAACTGAAAAAGCTGTTTGTTTACTTCTGAAAAATGTATCTGAAAAAATGTTGTTTGTTTTAATATAACACATCTGAAAACTGAATTTTTTTATTATGACCATTTTGCCCTTATCAAAACCCAACAATTTCGTCATATATATATAAACAACAACAAGGAAAATGGTTTTCTCCAAAATCAAAACCCAACAATAATGACTCATTTGTGCGTGTCTGTGTGCCTGTCTGTGTGTGTGTCTGTGCGTGCGTTTGTGTGCATGTCTGTGTGCTTGTCTGTGCGTGTGTTTGTGTGCGCGTCTCTGTGTGTGTGGACGAGAGAGAAAAAGAGCAATCCGTGTTATCTGTGCATCTGTGTGTGTGTGAACGAGAGAGAGAGAGAGAGAGAGAGAGAGCGATCTGTGCAATCTGTGTGAGTGTGTGCGTGTGTGTTAGAGAGAGAGAGAGAGAGAGAGAGAGAGAGAGATCTTACCGGAGGTGGAGAACGGAGACGGTGGAAATCAGTTGAACGGAAAGGGTGAGGGTGGGTTTTGTGTAATTTTTAGAAAAGAGGGAGGGTAAAGTAGACTTTTTCTACTCTTTAAAATTAAGTTTCAGATTTAAGTGGCAATTTTGCCACTTAAAATTTTGGATGAAAATTTTAAGTTTTAAGTGGTAAAAATTAAGTGGCCACTTAATTTTTTTAGTTAGTGAACATCTTTCACAGCCACTTAAATCTGAAAATTTTAAGTTTTCAGATTTAAGTGGCAAGTGAACAAGGCCTAACTGATTTCTAATAACGAAAAGGGAAATGCATGTCAAAAACAAATGATCGAGTAGTTAATTGCTCATTTACCTTGGCCTTATGCTCCTCAAATGACCTAAAACTCTAATGCGAAGAAACCACATTAGATGCTATTAATTTCCGAACTTTTTCAGCATATGGGCTTTAAATTGGTCCTAGGCCACTAGACTATCCAACCCTTGGGTCTGACCCTGGATCTTGGGTCAGTTCTTCATTTGATGAACCACCACTAAAGGGACTTAATTTATTAATAATTTAATAATGTTTAATGTTTATCTACGTCACACATTAATGAATTTGACTTCTCTCTATTATTCCTTCTATCTAATTTTGCTTAATGGAGTCAAATTTAAGAGTTGAATGGATGATATTTTTAACAAAATTTGGTGAAAACAGTCTCTATAATTAGTAAATTATTTTTACAAAATTTTATTAAAAAATTCAAGCAGAAAGTATGATTTATATTTTAATTTAGTACATTAAAATTTTAGATGATCATTCACTTCATGTTTGAATTTTCTAATAAAAATTTGTGAGAATGATACTCATTATAAAGATCATTTTTATTAAATTTATTAAAAAACTTCTTCCATTTAAATTTCGAAATAAATTCTATTAGGTGAAATGAAAATGCTATGCGCAGATTAAAAATGGGTTCGCTCGCTAATATGACAAGGAAGAACGACGTCCCACTAGTAAATAGTGGAATTTATTCCACGTTGACAGAACTCTTACGAAGATAATATAATAATTAAAAGGGGTTAGAGAAATTAGTGGGCCCAATTAAATTTGTCTTTTTGCACTTTTACATTCCAAATGTTGTTGCAAATTGATTGCGGTCAACCAGTCTGAATTTTTAGTTGGAAATAATTAAATTTTTTTTTTTTTATAAAAACTATTATTCACATCAATGATATAAATTTTACATATGTATCTAATTTTGATAACCACCGCCACCATAAGGGGTAGGATATGTAGTTACTATCACAACCAGTTAATGCAACAAAGAGATCGATACAACTCTCATATATATGACATATATATGAATCGGATTTATAACCTCCTTATTACAAGAATAATAAAAGTGCCAAACATGATATAAGATCGTTGGCCAAAATAATTTCAATTTGTTTGTTGATTCTTTATGCGAAAATAACAGCGATGAAATACACTAACATAATGGGTGTAGCCCTCAGCATGAGCTATCATCGAAGATATTTGACTAGGGTGGCAATTCAAATTTTCATGTCAGAATTTTGCTTAAGTGAATACGACATGAGGTCGTATTATATTTGTCTAATAGGATCGTTATTAGATGCTATAAAATACGACCATATCAATTATCCACAATTTGGGGGTCAAAATTATGAACAGATACAACTTTTCATGTAAATTTCGTCTCATATTATCGTGTAATTTCAAACATTTACAGCGTTTGAACATGCCTTTAGTGGTACTTGAAATTGTATCTCCACTAATCTCGAGTCTTCTACTCCTCATGTGGATTTTAACGGAGAACGTCGAATACGGCAATGATATAGGCTCAAACTTGTTAGAACCAGTTTCAAAAAGATATAGCAAATACAAATCCAGTCTTCTACTCCTCATGTGGATTTTAACCGAGAACGTCGAATACGGCAATGATATAGGCTCAAACTTGTTAGAACCAGTTTCAAAAAGATATATCAAATACAAATCCACTTTTGAAGCTGTTAACATCAATTTCAGATTGGATTGTAGTTGATCATGTTAACAATAAAATAGGATAGATGGAAAAAAGAAGAAGCTAATTGTCACTTTCTTATGAACTCTGAAGTAAAGATAAGAATAAAATGGCCACCACTTACTCACATTTATACTTTCTTTTCTCTTCTCTTATCTCCTCTTCTCTAAAATATTCTCTGAAAAAATGACCATTCATTGCATCAATTACAAAACCCCTCTCTTTTGAGAATATTTTTATTAGTATATGATTTCTATGTAATAAATTAAGTAATCCCAAGAAAAAGAAAAGGAAAAAAGAAGAGGGCAGTTGACCAGGCGAAACACACCATTATCCCAATTTTTTTTTTTTAATATTCTTATATTTGTCTTATATTCCAATAAATAAAAGGGAAACAGTTCTATGAGAGACAAAAAGACTAAGAGCATTTTTAATAGTTGTGTATATTTTTTGTGTAAAATTTTATGTGTACGAAAGAGAGTTTTACACATAAATTATGCACATATCCATTTTATGCTCCAATTATTTACATGTGTAAATTTAAATGGATTGATAAAAATTATACAAATGGAATATATTATTATATCAATAGTTTTGTATGAAAACTTTTTATACATAATTTTATAGTCATAATGGATCTTATTTGTAACTCTTGATGAATAGATTTCAAATATATAAATTATATTAAAAACTAATTTTTAGATTTATAATTATATCATTTTAAAGTTTTTATAAAAAATTAAGGAGAGAGAAAAATGATGTGGATATGTAAATTGGGTTTCAATTTTACACAACTCTTTTACACAAATTTTAGGTGTTAAAGTTTCTTAAAAACTCCTAGAGACTATTTTTTTCACAAAACGTAAAATTTTTACACAAATGAAAATTATTCAAAACGATTGAAAATACTCTAATTAAATAGAAGCCTAAATTCCCGGGCAAAGAAACCAAAGTTTTTATTTATTGAGTTACAATTAAGGATACAGGAAAAAGTACAGTGCTGTTCATGTAGCAGCGTGGCAATCTCAAAGTTAATTAATTGGAAGTAACTAACTAATAATATGATTTATGTGAAATGTTTTTGTGAATGTTAATTGGAGAAATACAAACCTTAGAAAGTTTATGAACATGTCCTTTCGCTGACTACACTTTCTCTTTTGTCTACAAAAGTTTAGAGGGACACACTTCATTTTCCCCCTTAGAATAATTACATATGGTGAATTACACAAAATAGAAACAGTATTTTTGTACATATATATATCAACATTAGGTTCACTTTGAGCTCTCCAAATTAAATTTCTATAGTTACAAAAATATTTTATAGCTAGCGATAAGTGTAGTCTATGTTGAGAGCGGAGGCAAAGTGGGCCAAGTGGTGGAGGCCCCACCTAGATTTAGACTTTTTTTTTAGTAGGTATAATAATATATGAAATTTTTTGTAAATTTTTAAAGTTTGAGGTTGAATTTGTAAGGACTTAAAACCTTGAAAATAAAATTGCACTTATTTCTAGTATTCCTAGGTGTAGTGCTTCTTCCCAGTAAAGCCCTTCCCTAAATACTAGAATTGACAACAAAATAACCGTTGCATTCTTCTTTACAAGAATTTCACAAAGAAAAATAAAAGAGGGAAAAAAAGTGTTTACACTCTTAACTCTCTCTCTCAATTTCTCGTGTTAAATTTCGTACTTCGATTCTCACTCTCTTTTAAGTCTCACATAGTAGAAATGGTTGATTAACAAATTCGTCATTTTTCTCCTAAAAGTTTTATTTTGTTGTGTTATTATTTGTTATAAATTTTTTTTTGTTAAGCGGCTACTGGATTAAAATCCTAGTTTTGCCATTGCTTTATGCTCCGAAAGAAAATTACCCTAGATACACAAAAGTTGGCCTGGACACCACTCAATATATTTAAAAAAAAAAGAAAAAGAAAAAGAAAAACTGCCCCAACACCATATGATATAAACAAAAATACATATAGAGAGGAGGATACAAAAAAAGACCCAAACCCAAACCCAAGTCTCAATTACATTTATCCTTGACAGACTCCATTTCCACGTCCTTCATGGAATTGAATCGATCACCACCCTTCACCTTTCTATTCTTTAAATGCATCTTCTTCACATAAAAATTCAAGAACAGAAACAGAATCGCAGCATTGAGAACAGAATTGAAAACCCAAGCCCCAATCCCATTACACCCACCTTTCATAAAGTGAAGCAAAAGAACTCCAAAATGGCATAGCAAATTGCAACCCAGAAGGAAAATCTGGCAACTCACAACAAACGGAAAACACGCGCTGGGCAGGCCGATGGCAGTCCAGAACCGGTACCCATACACGACTGAATAAACCGACGTGGTGATGAGAATGCCAAGGACTTGGAAAGACTGCGAAAACTCGAGCCAGAGAAACGAAGTGAAGATAAGGATGGAGTGGTTGAAGAGTTGGAAAAAGGAGAGTTTGCGGCGTGAGATGATGGTGAAGTAGGTGCGGAAGGTATGGAGGAAACGGGAGAGGTAGAAGATGTATGACCAGAAGAAGACGCGCCCGGAGGGGCGGGTGCCGAGGGGGAAGCAAAGGAGCCACTGAAATGGGGTGGTCTTGGTGCGGCGCCAGAACCAGCGAGTGTCGCGGATCTCAGCGGAGGAGGAGAGGAGGATGCCGGTGAATATGGTGGCGGAGATGAGGGACATGGAGAGGCTGTGCAAGGCGGGGATGGGGCCGAGGGGGAGGGGGCTGCGCCGGAGGAGGCGGAGGAAGAGGTGGAGGAAAATGGAGAGTATCACGTAGGATGAGATAGAGAGGAATAAGAAGGACCAGGTGGAGCCCCACGAGTGAGTGTGGCTCCACCGGAAGCGGATAATCGAAGGGTGCTCCGATAGGTAATATGATAGGGTATGTAACATCCTTCTCGTCGTTGACTTTTGTTACTTTTCTGATGAGAACGAATTGATGATGGGGATTTCTTTTTTTTTTTTATTGTTTGAGGGAGGGGGAGGATGAAGATGAGTATGATCTCCCCCGGTGAAGATGAATAGACCTTGCCGCCGGTTCAGTTCGTCGGAAAATTGGGAGAGAAGTTTTTGGGAAGGTTTTTGAGGCATGGGATTAAAATAGGGGATCGGAATGAGGGGTGGGAGCTTGGTGCCAAAACGCACGTAGAGAATTCTTATTGGATTTGGAGATGTTTTTTTTAGGGCTTTTGGTTTTAGCTAAAAAGAATTTAAATTGTGCGTTGTTGAAATTTGTTTTTGCCTAAAGTTATGGATAAACATCTTTTTCAAATTTTAGAAAATTATTTAGTGTTTTTCTATAATTCCCCTTTTGACTTTTATTAATTTATCCTAGTATTTAAGAATCCTAAACTTTGATAAGGATAATTTTGTTTCTATATACTATATTTCGCCATTAATTCACCATCTATGAAGCACGGATACGAATACGGGTATCAGATACGACATTGTACCGATATGATGATATGGCAAAATTTTTTTAAAATATAAGATACGATACATCTTAGATACGGATAATAAAAAATAATTATAATATATATATATATATATATTTAATTATTTAGTTATAAGAATTTTATAAATTCATGAACAATATCATAAATATTCATAAAACTAAAGCAAACGACTAAGCAATTTAATTGCATAATAACTTAAAAAGTAGATATAATATTCTGACTTGAATACCAGAAGAAGGATAGAGACTGAAGAATGATGATCGTAGACTAAGGATCGAGTGTAAGGGTGTTGTCAAAAATCCGAAAACCGAACGAACGAACCGAACCGATCCATTGTGATCCGAACCGAAAAAAAACTGAAATCGAAATCAAAAACCAAAATCGACTGATTCAAGTTGGTTCGGTTCGGGAATTCGGTTTTCCCAAGTTTGCCCGAAATAACTGAATGTTTAAAAAAAATTAAATTTCTTACTCTAAACGGTACCGTTTAGAATACAAAAAGTAAAAAACCCTACTAGTTATTAACGTCTTCAGTGTTTCTTACTTTTCTCCCATCTCTCCGCCGCACTGCTGTAGACTCGCAGTACCCACAGCGTCTCTCTCTCAAGCTGACTCACCGACCACCGCCGCACAGCAACTCACCCTCAATACCTTACAATCAGGGATTTTTTTTCTCTTTAAATCTATAACTACTCAGATATGTTTTAACAATTTTTTTCCCTTGTTTTGTTTTAAAAATCTTCAAATTTTGTGTGTGCATATGTGTATATATGCTTTATATATATATATATATATATATATCTATGTTTATAGGATTATTGCTGACTTGCTATTATACATAGGGATATATATATACATACAGTATATATATAAGGGGGTGGAAACGACAAGACGTGGAGTGGTAAAAAATATTTTCTCTTTAAAGAAGTTACAATGGCCCTGACTCCCTGTTACAAATTAAAGAAGCTATTATGGCAAGCAATAATGATAGTGGGTTTTTGAGTGTTTTAGTATTTTTAGTTTGATTTTGTGTGTGATTATATATATATATACTACATGGTTTGATTTTGTGTGGTGGGTTTTTGAGGTTAAAGATGAAGAACAAGAAGATTTTTCCCCCCTTTGTATTTTAGTATTTTTAGTTTGATTTTGTGTGTGATTACACATATATATATATACTACATGGTTTGATTTTGCGTGGTGGGTTTTTGAGGTTAAACAAGAAGAACAAGAGGATTTTTTTTTACCTCTCTGTATTTTAGTATTTTTAGTTTGATTTTGTGTGGTGAGTTTTTGAGGTTAAACAAGAAGAACAAGAAGATTTTTTTTACTCTCTGTATTTTAGTATTTTTAGTTCGATTTTGTGTGTGATTAATTGATTATATATAAAAGCCTTAATCACAAGAATTTTAGTCGTTTTCTATAAATTTGTATGTGAATTTGTAAGCATTGGTATGACTCCATTTTTGTGTCAATTTGCTAGTTTTAAGTCTGCGGTGACTGTCTTTCATTAGATTTACCACTTGCCCGCTTTGCCCATGAGGATTGTGGACGCATTCAAGTGCAAGCCAGGCCAGCATACCTTGACCTTTGTAACTGAAAGAAAGAAAGTATAGAAAATTGACAATTACTTAGGTTAGTACTCCTATTATGGAATGTCACTGCAAATTGCAAACCTCAAAATCCTCCCTTGTGTGATGTGGCTGTTAATCTAAATCTTTAGTTTGACGCTCTCCCACCAGACCAATGGTGCTGCTTGTTATACAATTTATATGTTACACCGAAAGGAATAGCTCATTTCGTTGATAGAGCTATTTGAGAACCAACACAAGGTAGTTTTTTTTAAATGCAGTTTTTAACTAAAGTTTTAACCATATAAGAAAAACCGAATCGGATCGAGACTGAATAATTTGGGAAGGGTTTGGGTTTCATAGGTATCAAAACCGAAACCAAACCGAACCGAATTATGAAGTTTGGGGAGGGTTTAGGGTACCCCAATCTCTACCCCGACCGAAACCAAAAACATCCCTAATCAAGTGTTTTAGTTGATCGTTTCATCTTCTGATAAAAGTGTTGACTTATTCACTGAACTGTAAATGAAAAACCTAAATCTCTTTTAGAGGTTTCTATATTAAATGAATTATTTGTTATTTTTAAAGCGGCTCTAATAAAAAAATTACAAAACTTACCCCGCCGTATCACTCCCGTATCCTTGAAATTTAAAAAAAAAATGTTGGATCCTTGGATACATATCCTGTACGTATCCCGCCATATCCCTGCAAGATCCGTATCCGTACAAGATACGTATCCGATACCGAGACTCCGACCCTAACTGAAGTATCCGTGCTTTAGAGTTCACCATTAAATTATGAAATTTTTGAACAAAGTTTCACAATATTACCCTTTTTAAAATTGATAAGTATATTCACTAATTAAAATTAAATTATAATTGTATCAGTTTAGATTTTACTTTAATTAAGATTCCTAATTCAAATATAATTCTTTTTAAAAATATAATACATAATAGACATTCTTCGGTGTTCTTTCTCGTTAAAATACATTACGAAATGATCTTGGTATTGGTATACATTGGACACTGTCCTTGGACCGGATAGGGGATCAACATTTCTAAAGACAAACCAAAATATGCATCAACATGCCCGTATCCCCGGCACTCTAAAGCATTTGGGTTGCACACTTTGTTTTATGCACCCAATGAACCCTTGTTTCGGTAAATGTTCATGTGCAGTTACAATCCCTCAAATATGAGAACCACTAGTGTTCTCTAATACTTAATCTTGTTTAATCCTGCTCAATAATTACGTAGTATAGCCATTGGAGTACATTTCCCATACCAATTCTCACTTATTAGTAGTTAATTGATCAACTCGGTTTCCTCTGTAAATCAATACAATTTCCCTGTTTAATGATTCTGCCAGCTTTTGTATCTCTCACTCACATCAAATTCAATATTATGAGTCATTTGACTTTAAAGTCGAAAGAAATTCAAAATGCTTCTCTCAGCACTTCTTCCCCAATACTTCACTTCCCTGTTTTCATCTGCAAAACCTACCAAGAAGAGGACATCTTTTTTTGTTGTTTTTGGATTGTAGTTAAAACAGGTAGCAAATTAATAACCATAAAACCAATAATATCTTTTTAAATCAAGATGTATATAAGCATCACTATATAATATAGATCGTAATAGGTTCCAAATAATGACATTTGACAATTTCATGCGATATATCATCCATGTACCCAAAATATAAAGTTACAAGAGGTTAGTATGAACTCCTCATATATATTGAAATAAGATAAAAGCTATACCTTCTGTGATGCTAATAGATCAAATCCGGAGACTTGATGATTCCAGCGAGTTTTGGTTTGAACTCATTGGTTTTGAAGGAATCCCATTGGCCGGCAAAGTGGATATTGAGATTCCGGCGAGAGTAAATTGTTCTGAGGATGTATTGCATTGGTGGAGGGGAGACTGAGACGCCACCTTGTGCTGTTGCGGTTAACGGCATATGCAATTGCTAGTGGTGTGTGTGAGAAAGGGGGAGGCTGGAGTTAATTTTTGTTTGTGTAATTTCACTTGAAAGTTAATTAAGATTTACCCATTGCTTGATATTATAATCTAAATTTTTAAAATGGTTGTACTTATTAATTTAGTAGATATTTTAATATTAAATTATTATGCAAAATAATATTTATAAAATTAAATTAATAATATTTTTTTTGTCAGTCTATCAACGCTCACATATTAACTTAATAAGTAGCTTGTATTAACTTAACATCGCAGATTAACTATAAGATATGGTGGATAAAAAAACAAAATCACCCATTTGAGAAACACATGTAGGATGCAGTATATTTGAAAATTCAAATTCAAATAGTTTTGGAATTTAAAATCAAAATTTAGGTTTAACAAATTAGAGATATCATAGTTAAACCTACTGTAGACATACTATGTATATGTTGTAGACGTATTAGATCCGAAAGAAATGTCAAACATAGTCATATTATGGCATGTGAATGACATATTAAATGTTTTAATGATGTCTTTTAAAAAGTGCATGTGACAGACATATTAAGTATTTGATATCTTTTAAAAACTAAAAATTTAATATAATATACCTTATAATATGACTAGGGGTAACCCGTGCCGATGGCACTATGGGCATAATTCGTGAAATTTTTTAGATAATAAATATAATTTTAGGTAGAAAATATAAAATTTGAAAATTAAATAATAAAAAGGAAAGAGAAGAAATACCTTTTATGGGTGAAGAGCCAGATACCAAACACCTTCAGACAGCACTTATTTACGACAATGCATCCTTACTTTTTCTCCTGTGCAAGCTAAACATATAATGATTACATTCTAGTATAATAATAAAATAGACCACCATGCTTGCAATTAATAAATATTCACGCAGCTAACAAAAATAGTATTACATACATTGTCTACCAAAAATCTATCTTAGCGAACACATTTACAAAATCTAGTACTTACATATTTACTAAAAAAAAGATAGTTGCCGTTACAAAAATCAAAAAGTAATAAGGCTTTAGATATACAAAAAAAATATCAAATGTCAGTATTGTTGTGGTCCTATTAATAACCACCATATTTTCGGTACATCAAATTCCGAAAGGTAAGACTATCCACCCCCACGCAATAAGGCCAACAAAAATGGATCGCGATGAAAATTTGCCATTTATATGATACGTAAAATATTAGAATCAAAATGAAGAAAAAATTATTACTTAAATACTTGAACATAATCAAATGAACATTACCCTATTAATTATTCCCCATCCTCGATTTTCAGTTGAATTTATACGTCGTAGTTCAGCAGCTTTATCATCCCAAGACTGTAAATTTTAGACAAATAGTGTAATTCAATTACAAATACTAAAAATTAACTATTTAAATAATAAAAGTAGTGGTAGTACCTGACATATCAAGTATTATAATAAAATTTCAGGATAAACAATATTTGTTATGGACTTGTCAGTGATATCACGGATAAATACACATATACGGGAAGAGCTAGTGTATCTTGATAAAGCCACATATAATTGACCATGACTGAAGATCGGCGCACGCAAATCGATACCGACAAATTTAACAGTCTGTCCCTGGGATTTATTCATAGTCATTGCGTACACTAATCTAACTGAAAATTGTCATCTAGTCATTTTGATCGGTAGTTCAGATGATGACGGAGTCAAAGAAATTTTTGGAATGAATACCAAGTCTCCATGTTTATCTCTAGTCAAAATTTTGGCTTCAAGTACAAATTTTTCACACTTTACAATGATAAGTCTTGTTCTATTACATAAACCTTCTTTGGGTGCAATGTTTCTCAGTAACATTACTGGACAACCCTCTTTCACCTATAATTTGAACGGTGGTAACCCAGGGGGATTGAGTGTGTTCAAACACTCATTAGGATATCGATGGGTAATGGTCCGATCTACTTCGTCATCTTCAACCATTTTGTCTGCAGCAAAGTATGTATAGGTCTCACCAGGAAAAACAGTCAATGCTGCAATGTTGATATCACTAACATCGTCATTCCTAGTAGCTAGAATTGTGTGTTCTTTCAAAAATTTCGGAGTAACCGTACTTAACACTTGTAGTTTTGGGTAAACAATTAAAATCAAATTATCTACACTTGACACTTTCTTATTGAATCTGGAAGGTGGATAATTTTTTGAGGATTAGACCCAATCTATAGATTAATAAAAAAAATTTCAATTTAATTAACAAAACCTAAAAAGACACTAAATAAAGATATATAATTTATATTACCTTATTCAGGAAATTCGAGAAATCAAATAATCCGCATTAATCATCATGCAGACGCATGTTAACCTGCAAAGTCAAAATATGTATATCTTTTCAAAGCACAGAGCGCCTTAACGATGCTGCCACTATTTGTTCTTGAACACCTCTGGGTATAACAGGCAAAATTTGTCTAAAGTCTCCCCCAAGAACGACAATAATACCACCAAACGGCCATGAATTGTCACGGATGTCTTGTAAAGTTTGGTTAACTGCTTGAACACAATGACGATGCTGCATTGAAACTTCATCCTATATAATAAGTTTAGCGTTTTGAAATAATTCTGCATGTGATGACTGTTTTGTGAATCCGCATATTGAATTTTCTAATACATTAAGTGGAATGCAGAATGTAAAATGAGCAGTGCAACCCCCATGCAATAACCCTAAAGCAATCCCAAATGATGCAACGGTAATCACTATATCCCCCAAGCTGCGACACTTTGAAGCAATTGTATTGTAAACAAAGGTCTTTCCTGTACCTGCAACCCCCACTTAAAAAGAAAGTAGTTCCCTTGTTTTCATAAACAAAGGAAATTATTGCATTATAAGCGGCAAGTTGACATTCGTTCAAAAGATCAACATTTTGTTGTATACTTATATGGTCCACTTCACCCTGTAATTGCCTATGTTCCTACAGCAATCTATTGCAGACGACGGTACTCCAATTAGCAGATGGAACCGCCATCGGCAAAAAATCCATTAAACCCTTCCCACACTCTTTAAGAACCTGATTTATAAGGTGTAAACCATAATCGTGAACTTGTGTATCAGCAGGAGCCTTAATACCATAAGAAGTACGAATTTTGAGAGATAAATCATCACATATATTAACCGAAAATTGATTCCATAATGCATCATGTTTTAAAGGAGAGCGTTGCGTTAAGATGACACAAAACAATCTTCTCAATTGGGATCAAGTTCTCATTATTGCTGCTTCTCTAAGACGTTGAATTCACTTTTCATCATCTTCCAAAAGACCTTTAGCAATACATACAGCTTTATAGGTGAGGTGTATGACATTATTAACATTTCTTAAACTTTGAAAAGATCGAGGGCCTTTCACAACAATTAGTAAAAGACGCAGATAGAATTTCTCACCTTCATTTGGGCTATGAAAGTACATTCTACCAATTGAGGTGCCCTGTTTTCTCTATGTCCACAACTTTTCTTTGACATGCTAAATGAAATGTTTTGGAAAATGTTGGTGTGTAAGCTTTCGAGCTAAATCATTGGTAGAACAACATGCAAAAAAAACTGTTAATGTGGTTTGTTGATCCTTCATTCTGTTGGCTATATCATCGATTAATTCTGAAGGGTGATAATAAACATGATGCATTCTTTCTAAATGAACTACCAAACGTTGCACTGATGGGATCTCCTGATGCATAGGATTTCCAAATATTCTCCACACTGCCTCAGGAGGACCAATGTACCTTGCGTCGATGTATTGTTTAATTTCATATGCAGCCCCCATTATCATTGTTGTGCGATCGTAACCCTTAAAAATCTATTTGTTAATGTACTTCACACACCTTATCCCTGCACAAACTTCCGCATTTATATGGCAATTAAATAGTCTTGAGAGGTATGGATTATATGGCACGACATCTCTATTATCAACAACATGTCCAGATTTAAGAGTATGTTTTCGACCATCATTGCGCCTCTGATAGATTGGATACCCATCATCGCTCATAATAGTTTCATCTGCCCAAGCTTTAGGATATCTTTTGGTGCATTTACCACATTCCATAAACAGAGCATTAAGATTCCGAACACCACATGGTCCATGCACCATAAAACTTTTGATTGTTTCATACAGAAGCGGATCAGAAATTGGATCAGGAAATTTAGCACAAACAACTCGGTTTACCTGTTCACATGTTCGAATTTTGTCTTGGCCATAAAGAAATAATAGCAAATGCATGTACGGCAACCTGCGCTTTTGGAACTCGATTGTGAAAACATGTGCCACCTTTTCACCGAATACCTTTTGATATCAATTTTAACCATCAAGGCCTGTCGCTTCAACTCGAAGACTCAAGCCACTAAATCAGTATAGTTGTCACCGTTTGATTGGTAATAATGCAACTTTAATCTCAGGCCAATTTGGATTTGCAGTCATACTTAGACAAATATCTGGATGTTGGTTGTATCGAGTTATGGCCATGGAATCTTGGAAGATTTTAAACATTTGTCTTGGACTCCTAGAAAAAGAAAACGGCAAAACTACTCATTTACCAACTTGATGAGCCTCCAACCCATCAGGGGCTACATCGACCAAATCTTGGTATAAATTAGATCTAAGCTTTCATTGGTTAAGCCTATAATATGTTAATCAATTTTGCTTTGTTGCTGCCCATGCATCAACAATAAACTCTTGCAATAATCTTCCACCCCTTAAGATAATTGAATACTCAGTAGGTCTTTCGAACAAACGATACCCATAGTATTGTAACTATGTAAGTTGTTTATTTGAAGCTCTACCCAAATTGACATCCCACAACTTTAATTCAGGTTTCCATCCAAGCTCACCAAATGGAAAGAACAACACATAGTGCAATGGTAAATAAGCTGGATGGTAGTCCCTGATTTGCATAAGCTGATCACTCCCCTTTAACCTTAGAATGATATCCCTCATTCCAGAGACTTCAGTACCATCTCCAGGCAATATGACAGCAATCTCATCTGATGTGGGTAACTTATGCATTCGATGATCTTTTGTTGGTGCATAATGAAGGTAGGTCGAGATGTCATGATTATTCAAATGTTCCCTTGCCAAAATTACGGCCGCATGTCAGAACTTGTATGAAAATGTGTTAAATCATAACAAATTATCTTGGATTGTTCTCAATGCATCAGTTCTCAACTGTGGATTTCGTTGAATATGATAATCTAAAGCACGGTTCGAGTCGTATATATACAACTGGGCATAGATTGGATCTTGACCATTTGGTGGTTGTAGTACACATGTCCTATGTCGCAGCTCCCCGTGAATTGTAAATGAAGTAGGACCCCTACCAGTGAGCACCCTATCATCCATGCGTACTCCCAAACTCGTGAAAGCATTTGCTGCATTGTACAATCGAGTATAACGTCGAAACAACCTTGATTGGTCATCGTTGCCATCGTATAATTCTTGAATTTCAGGTGGAGGCGTTATGAGTTCTGGGAGACGAATTTTTTCTTGCAAACAACATTTTCCAAAGACTGGGCGTGCATTAGATGAACTTGATAACCTTTCAGCTTTCCAGTGCAACACTGAACAATGGAGACACCTTATATCCATTTTACTTGTAGAATGTCTCCAAAAAATAGTATTCGGCTGAGGGGTCACAGTTGTAATTAATATCGCATCATCCACCAAAGTATCATCAAGAAGTAGTTGACTCGTTGACGTAAACCTAAAATAAGTGTGGTATTTGAGGAATAGTATTTCAGAATGTGTGGGGAGAAAAAGAATTGAGTAAACTTCCCAAATGGTCATTAAAGTATTAATTGAGATCACACTTGCAACTCCAATTAAAAAAAGTACTGATCCTCCATCAAACTCTTGGCCGAGAAAATCTATTAAATTTAGTTGTTAATAGTATGATAGTTGGAGGGGCAAGTTGGAACTTGTACAATTGTTTAATAACTCTTGGGGTAATTTAGTTTAAAGAATTAGCATAGAACAAAAATTGGATTTACCAGTTTTCTCAATTAAGAAAGAGTAGTATTTGTGCACGATTCAAATGAGGCTCAGAGTTTACTGGAGCTGATGTGATGCTTTGTGTTTGGTATATCTGTTGTGGACTATTCGATGGAAGTAATTCTTCGTCACTTGAGTAAGAATTAAAAGAACTTGAACATTGAGGATGCAATAGCGAGTCTTAGGGAAACCGATGATAATTAGATGGTCCAGGTTCCAGCAATGAAGGATGTTAATAGAAATAGTTATTAATTCTAATACATTCACGGTCGGAAGTAGCGCGTTAGCGTGGCCTAGGAATTAAACCAGGGAAAAATCTTGGTGGAACTGGGTCCTGATGAAAGGAATTAAAGGGTTTTTTTTGCCTTTTCTTTTCACGACGCAAACGTTGGGTAAGTTGTCTTGGTCGAACATCATTATTTTCCTTATGTCGACTTTTACGTTGAGAAAAGGGAAGCTTTATAAATGTTATTATCAACGGATCCCTAAAAATAACATAAAGTATATAAATTTAATATAGTGGAAAAAAACTTTAAGGCTGCATGCGAGGCAATAAACATATATACCTATTTATTAAAGTAATATAAATTGTAATATTTTTCTTCATTGTGATATTTTCATGTGCAATAATAAAAGAAGGATAATATAATAAAAAGTACTTTGTTGCTAATGTTAATTACCACTGGTAATATAGGAGCTTGATTCTCCTTCCTTTTCCCTTTGTCGATATAAGATGTACATGCTTCTTGGTTTTTCTATTTATTATAATAGCAAAAAAACATATGATGTATTTAGTTATATTAAGAATGAAGTATAAAATAATTGGTTATACTTTAGTTTTACCAAAACTAATGTAACTTATAAACATAATTTGAGGACGGGTAACTTGCCTTAAGCATGATATTCAATTAAGATTCTTCTCGAATAACAATGTTTACATTTTTCTTGCGCATAAACTCTTTCTATTAAAGCACGTAAAAATAAACACTCAAATGCAGAAAAAAAATTAATGATAGCACATAAAAAAAATCCAACAAATGAAAGTATTTGTAGAATATGAAGTTAATGTTACCATCAGCTGCAAATGGTAATCTTTCTGTAACAATTTAAATGATAGGATGTATTACAATATGAGTGAGATTAAATCTATGAAATTGATACGTTATTTATAACTATTATTAATCATGAGTAAATGCGAACTTACATATCCAAACACAGTAAGAGAAAGATTTCCACTTGCTGGAGAAGTCATTGTGTTCACCACTTCTGTATATTGTGAGCACAATTACATGTTAAATTTGTCATTGCAAAAAAATGTATGAAAAAAAAATAGTAAGAAAAATGATAAGTCTTATGTTCGAGCGTTATCCAGGATAAGGAGGATTTTCATTATTATAATTAAAAGTTCATTATTTTACTTAAAAAACTTAAGATAGAAATTTTTTTTACTAATTGGAAAACAATAATCGTGTACTAAAACAATTAAATGTTCTTAAGCATTGATTAAGAGTCAAATGATGATAAAATAATATATTACATTGGTGCTAAACAACCAAGATGAAAAAAACAAGAAAAAACATTTAAGATGAAAAAAATAGACTATTAAAATGTTATTTTTACATTTGATACATAACCATTTTATGTCTCATTATGATTTTGATATTATATTGTAAATGTAAATATAAATTTAACTTTGAACTTATATTAGAGACATAAAAATAAGAAAAAAATAGTACCCTATAGTGGTGTTCTCACAGTAGAGATAGATGTAAAGTCTGCGTCGGGTTGGCATCTCTATAACTCTTTTGGGGTTGTAATGGTTTGTTGTTGTGGCAGAGCATGTAAGCATGTCAAAGTTCGGCGACGGGTAGAACCCCCTCGTAAAGCTCTTAATGGTTCTTGAAAGGTGGTGGTTCTATGACGGGTGCAATCCCAACGTAAAATGGTTTTTCGATGAGTTCGTCGGCGCTTTAAACTCCATGAAAAATGACATTTTGGTGGTCCAGTGGCGGTGAATGACCTTGCATGAAGCTGAGTTTACAGAGAAGATAAAAAGTATAAAGAACTTTAAAAATGAATACATACCTTTAATAATAACAAATTTAGTCTTACAACAAACAAAGACTTTTGTACTTGATATATTAAAAAAGCAAAAATAAAATAAAATATAGATATCTTTAATTATTCTTAATTAATATACATCGAATTATTTTTTTATGAATCTAATACAAAACCAACTCATTAATGTTGCATGAGAAATTAAAGGAGGAAAAACATCCACATGCAAAGACTAATAAAAAAGGCCTACGCAATTGTGCAGCTTTTAGAATGTGTATGGTAATTAGAAAATCCCAAAGAAAAAAGAGCACAACTGGCAATCATAGTTAGCAGCATAATAATAAATGTTGGTGTTAAAAACTAGAAGGTTGTTTTCAGCGCCACGCAGTCAATTGATTATGACAAATGATCAGAATGATAAAGAGAAAAGTGCTGAATTTAAGAGAGTCAATAATTTATAGAGGAGGTTGGCCTCGTATGAAGATACGGGTTAATCCTCCCCTGTGGAATGGAGCTCGGAGCTCGGTTTGCCTTGTATTAACAATAGATTTACAAGTGTACAAACTTACAAAGGTCTCTCTAGTCACTCTATTTTCTTAATATTACAATAGGATTAGGGAGCTGAGCTAACACTAGTTTAGTCTCTCGTAAAGAAGAGCTCGGAAACTAACTGCCTAGCCCTGCCTATATCTCTCTGTGCTTGTTGATGGTGTATATTTTTTCTTTCTTTTGTTCTTCTTAATTGGAAAACCCTACTGTGAGAATCCGCAAATGCGACCCCCCTCGGGTCTCGTTCCCGTTCGGTTGGGCGTCTGAAACGTCGGAACGGATTCCGTCGTTCCATTTGCTGGAGAAGTCTCTTTTTGATTCATATCATGTGTCCCTATGTTCTATTTCTAGATGCAAAGGGGTTTTTTCAGAGTCGCCAGTACGTTTTACGGGAAAAGGTACAAAATGGTTGTGTAAGAGGAAATGTTTTTAAGCCTTTCTTTACACGTTTGTCTACGAAACCAGGATTCTATAGGGTTCGGAAACTATATTATGGTTTGGGAAGGTGTTAAGCACCCATTCCGCCCTTTCGGTCTCTAGTGGTCTTTATATGTTTATTCTATGTTGAAAAACTTGGATGCTTTTACTGATAGCCTACTACTTTCTGAGCGAAAACCCTAATTTCTGGGAAAAACGGGAAAGGGATAGAAAACCTTTGTGTTCCAAGATCCGATGTTTCGTTTTAGAAATGCAAATACAAGTGACAAGAGTTGTTTTCTTTAGAAATGGAGTTTCCCGTATTATTTCTCGGATAATGACGATTTTCTCGGGTTTTGTAAAAGTGCGGATCTTATGATGGAACTAATTTCGATATGGAATTGGAACTCTTGAGGGGAGTTCTACCGGACGTATCACAATCTATGAAACAGATAGGATATATCGGGTATTTAATTTCCTAAGTAAGTTTTACCGGTCCGGGTTTGAAAACAGGATTTTATCCGGATAGTAATGTACTTACTTTTCTGGTTTTACAAATAGTTTTATCAGGGCATTTTGTTTTGAAAACGATAGACTATTTGTAACTTGGCAATAAGTTTATTCAAATAAAACGTGGACAAAACGACGGAAAAACAAGTACACAAATATTTAATGTTTAAATACTAGAAGAGACTTTCTTTACCTTCCTGACGAGAATAATAATAATAATAAGGAAAATATAATCCAGCGGAGAGATTTCCGGTGATAATAATCTTTTCCTTCTTCAGATATTTTCGAGAATTCGATTCCAGAGACGGGACACGTCGAGTGTCGGGAATAGATTCGATAATTCTCTAGAGATAAGACGATAATATAGAATGCTTAATAATGAAATTAGACTAAAACTCAGAATTTTTGGATTCAAGTTGCTGCCCCTCAACCCTTGGGGGTGTTGGCCTTTTTATACTGCTCGGGGAAGATTGTCGCGCGACATTTCCCCAGAAAAGGCAAGTGTCGCGCGACAATGTGATATGTCGTGCGACCTTCCTAATTCAATGTGCCTGTTTGTCGCGCGACATACCTGTATGTCGCGCGACAAACGGCTGAAGTGATGGGTTCTGACACTGTGATGTGTCAGAAAGTGGTTGGTCGGGTGCAGAGAGGGATTGTCGCGCGACATAGCAGGATTGTCGCGCGACAAATCAGGGATTGTCGCACGACAATGTGATATGTCGTGCGACAATCCTTCATGAAAATAGGTCTGTCGCGCAACAAACCCCCTCGGGGTAGTTTCGGGTGCTCGGGTGGGTCCCGGATTCCAAATCAGTAGTTCTCGTAGGTCATTTAGGGTTCTTGCGGGGGTCACAAATCGGGGTGTCTACACCTACCATTGCTTGGTTGGTGGGGGGAATAAATGCCCCTTGTATATATATGACTAGAGAAAACTTGGCCAGGGCTCTCAGAGTAGGTTTGGAGCCATGCTTCTATCAGTATCGACTCTGACCTTGCTTCTCCACGAATTCAGGTGCATTAAATGCGGTGGGTGTGCATTTAATGAAGGTAAGGGAAGTTCTGTGCGCTCTGCAGAGCAGGTGACAGTCGTCCATGCCCTCGCTAACCACTCTGGCAGAGTGGTTGGGCAATGGAAGGAGAGAGACAACTTCGACGCTCGTCGAAAAGGCTCCGGAGCTCGTGTTTCGCAATACATTGTTCGCAATCGACCCTTAAATGAACACCCAGACCTTCGAAGGGATCCATTTTTCTTACAAGGTCATGATAGGTCTCCTCCGAGCTCCTTGCCCAGAAACGGACTCGGTGGCTGACATGGACGGCCACGTGTTAGCTCGAAGTTGGCGGAGTAAATTTAATCATTAATTTGCACCATCAATAAAGAAAATGGGTAAAATAAACCTACATTAGAGCTTAAAATAATATAATTTTTTGTCTTGCACTGATCACCATAGAAATAAGAAATCCATTGACATTAATGTATTAGAATATTTTAACATAAAAAATTTGGAAAAGTATATCCTCTTTTCACATAAATAATTCTAGAGCTGAAAATAATATATATTTTTCTTGTCTTACAATGATCACCATAGACCAAAAAATCCATTGACATTAGCATTAGAATATTTTAACATAAAAAATTTGAAAAATTACATCCGCTTTTCACATAAATAATTCTAGTAAGTCATAAAAAATTGAACTCCCTAATATTCAATCAGAGGCGGCCTTGACCCAGGGCTACCAGGGCTACTGACCGGGGCCCACAGCTGAACAGGGCACCAAATTTTTTTAAGCCTTTGTATATATGTGTATAAAAAGAAAAAAAAAAAAAAAACTAATTGATGAAAGTTGCCAACTTGCCGCCTGTAACTGCGGAAAGCAAATTGCTTTAAGCATCAATCATTCAATCCAATTACTCAAATCTCAAAATATAGGGAATCAATAAATATTAAATATATATAGGGAATCCAAAGTTCCAAACAATATAGGGAATCAATATACACACAATCGTCAATCAACAACAAGCAAGCAAAATTTTTTTTTTTTTTGGGTGATTCACTGATTCTCCTCCTCGGCTCTTCTTCAACAGACAATCATCCACCGACCACCATTCCCAGCTAGACCAGTGCCTTTCTTTGGAGGTAATTTTTTTTAAAGATACATCATACGTATGGACTATCTCTCTCTGACTCTCTCTTAATTTACGAATTACGATTATGTGTATGTTGTGTTCTTGATTGATTATCGATTTGTTGTTCTTCACTTCTTCATTACTTATGTTTAGTTTTAATTGATTATTGATGAATGACTTATGCAACTTTAATTCTTTAAATAATTCGTATATATTTTTCAAATACAATAATTATTTTTTGTATATAATTTTTTTTAGCTCATCAACACTTGTATTTTTTGTATATAATTATTTTTCAAAAGATTTTTACTGATCTTGTTTTTGTTGGACATGTGAAACTTCAGTTGCCACTCTTGATTCTTGTTTTTAATTCCTCTTTGTAAATTGTAATACATATCTTTGTTAACTTTTTCTTATTTATTATTTGATTCAACAGAAAACTTGGTTTGGATTCTTGTTCTTTATAATTGGAAGTTTCAAGTGGAAGAAAATATGCTCAAAATCCAGGTTTTATTGTTCTTCGTTAATTAGATTTATTGTTTTTTATTGTGTGTTTTTTTTATTATAAAAATTAAAAAATGTTTCCTAGGAAACAACTTTTCGGAAATCTCAAGAGACAGAGAAAGAAAAAACAAGAAGAAATTGCTCAAAGTTTAAGAGGATCTTTGAATAAATATTTTGTTAAAGAAACCAATGCTTCACTTGAAAATTTAGATGAAGATTTACCAAATGAATATGAACAACTAATTCAATTGGAAGAATTAGTAGAATATGAGAATGATGTGAATGAAGAAATTGGTGATCTAGATGAAAATGAAAATAGGGACGAACCTTTCCTTGATGAAAATGAAAATATTGATGAACCTTGCCATGAAAATAAATGTCCCGAAACAAGATTTGATTTGAACATTTATGATCCACGAGTTTGGGATAATCTTGATGCAAAAATGAGAGATCTACTTGTAGAAAAAGGTCCCCTAAGAGAAACTAATCACAAATTCCCCGTGGATGAACACAATAGACATTTTTCTTCAAATTATTATCTTCGTACGTTACCAAATGGGGAAACTAAGGATCGAAAATGGCTAGTGTACTCAAAGGAATTGGATAAAGTGTTTTGTTTCTGTTGTAAGTTATTTAAAACAATGAATTCTAGAAGATTGATCAAATCAAGAAATGCTTATGGAGATTTGGGAGGAAGCATGTTGACTCAAATACGTAGTTTTCATTTTTTAATGCAATGTTTACAATTTGGGGTACTATTTTTTCCTTCGTTTGGGGTTTTGTCCCATTGAGTTTTCCCTAAACAAGGTTTTAATAAGGCCCCAAAGTGTTCTTCTTTATATTTTGTAAATTCTTATAATTTTAATAAAATTAATTAGTTGATAATTTTATTTTATTTTTGTTTAATTTATATAAAGGGGCACACTTCAGAAAATTTGCCCCGGGCCTTAGAAAACCTAGGACCGGCTCTGTATTCAATGAGCATTTTTTTTTCAAGAATGATAAAACTGCAAATATATAATCCGGGTGGTTCAAGGGAATTATAGTTTCACTCATTTGTAACCAAACCAAACCTAGTAACCAAACTCTCTAAACTTAATAATTTAATTGTCAAAATTACAATAATCAAACAAATTAATTATATTCATTTGCCTAAAAAAAATGCATAAAGAAAAACTTAATTCCTTTTGCTATAGTAACCAAACCATAAAAATTAATAATATTCATTAGCATAAAGAAATACTTAATTTTTTTTCCTACTCCCCTGTTCTTCAAAAACCATTGGTACTAAGTTGATATCTAGCCTAAGGTAAACATCAATAGAAGTAACAACAGAATACCAAAGATATTCCAAATTTAGTGGGGGAGCAAGTAATAAATGATTAAGAAAAAAGGCATAACCAAACAAACCCACATTTTCCACTCTCTCTCTTGGCCTTCACTGCTACAGAGATTGAAAAATCTCTCTCACACACAAAAAAGATAAAAAGAAGAAAAGAATTGATGGATATATTTATTATTATTTATTGCTAATTCATGAAAAAGAATTGAGCAATTTTAAAATTTATCATTGTAGATTTCAAAGAAAAAAAATTATGCTCTGTTTTTGCACTAGCCTTTTATCAGTGTGGATTTTTTGCTCTAATTAAAAGCAAAAAAAAAAAAAATTATCAGTGCGGATATTTTTCCTACTCCCCTGTTCTTCTAAAAACCATTGGTACTAAGTTGATATGTAGCCTAACAGTCCATTTGGATTGAGGAAATAGGAAGGAAAGGAAAGGAAAAGAGGAGAAATGATTGCATTTTACTCGTTTGGATAGATTTATAAGAGGGAGTAGAGAGGAAACAGAGGGATTGAGAGGGAATGCCAATTCCCTCTATTCCTTTATTTTGTTTCCTTCCAATATTGGGAGGAATGGGAGGAAAATGAAATTTTTTTAATGATTTTTTCACGTTTTTCCAAATGTAACCTTAATTTGTTAATAATATATTAAATCACAATCTTTTCATTTCTTTTCTTCTTTTTATCTAAACAAGATTTATTTTCATTCCATCATTAACTATTTAAACAAAAATAAAATTAAACTCATTTCTTTCTATTCTATTCCATTTCTTACCCTCCTAATTAACTATTTTATTTTCATCCCTCCCCTTCAATCCAAACGGGTTGTAAGGTAAACATCAATAAAAGTAACAACAGAATACCAAAGATATTCCAAATTTAGTGGGGGAGCAAGTAATAAATGATAATAAAAAAAAAGGGATAACCAAACAAACCCAAAATGGGATATAATCGAACCCAAAAATCAGACCAAACAAACCCACATTTTCCACTCTCTCTTGGCCTTCACTGCTATAGAGATTGAAAAATCTCTCTCTCACACACAAAAAAGATAAAAAGAAGAAAAGAATTGATGGATATATTTATTATTATTTATTGCTAATTCATGAAAAAGAATTGAGCAATTTGAAAATTTATTAGTGTGGATTTCAAAGCAAAAAAAATTATGCTCTGTTTTTGCTCTAGCTTTTTATTGCTTTAGCTTTTTTGCTCTAATTCAAAGAAAAAAAAAAATTTGATGGATTTTTATGTGGATTTCTTCCTATTATTATGGTCTGTGGATTTAAGGAGATAGTCTACACGTCCTCCTCTCTTTCATCTCTCTCTTCCACCATATTTTCCCCCTTTCTTCTTTCCCCCAAACGGAAAACCTTAGTGTGAAAGAGAGAAATACACCTCAAAAACCCACCTCGATCTCCGTCACTCATGTCAATGTAGATACACAATCATCAGTGGGTCTAAAAGAGAGAGATGAGAATAGTACCTTAATGAGACAAAAAAAAATGAGTGGCGACAGTGAGACAGAGAGAAATAAATGAGTTGCATCGAACGGCGACGTTGGTTGTGTAGAGAGAGAAAGGAGAAGGCGTTGCTTTGTAAAAAAAGAGTGAGAGAGATAAATGAGTGGCTAGCTTAGATATTAGAGAGAGAGAGAGAGAGATAAGTGGATGGGGTTATTCTAAAAATTGGATGGCTGAGATTGGTTCTATTTTTTGAGCGGGGTTTTTGTGCATTTCAAAATACACTCTCTTTTGTTATTATAGATATTGTAAAAACCACGCACTTTACAATATGTATAGTAAATTAATGCACCACGTTACTAAACCATTAAGAATTTTACTTTGAATCAGAATTCAACAGCTCTACTGAAACAATTTCAGGCTAGTGACTAGAAAGAATACATAAACTAAAACAACCAAACTTACAAAAATATACTTTCACAATTTAAACTTACAAAAGTACTCCGTTAACAACACAAAACAACAAAGAACTAATCGACTAAAACAAAACAAAATAAAATTATAAAGGGCCTTTTTTCATTATCAGGCTAGGGCCTTTTTTTTTGGCATAACAATAAAGAAACGAAAAAAGAAAGAAAATAATTGAAGCGAACTAAAATACCAAAAAAAAAAAAAGAAGTGATAATGACATCTTTTCAAAATTTGAAAGTTTTCCTAACTAATGTGGGCCCTAATATTATAGAAACTCATTGCAACGAGGGTTTCAAATTTCGAAAAGAGGGTATAGTTTAATTGTGGAGGATAATATATGAAAATCATATATTATATTATTTCTTGATTAGTTGTTAAGGAATGTTTGTATCTTGATTAGTTGTTAAGTAATGTTTACAAACATTTTTATAAAGGATGATTTTGTTTCTATCCACCATATCTTGCAATTAATCCATCTTTAAATCATGAAATTTTTTAACAAAGTTTTTCGATATTATCCTTTTTAAAATTGATAAGTATATCCACTAATTAAAATTAAATTATAATTGTATCAATTTAAATTACATTTTAATTAAGATTTCTAATCTAAATATAATTCCTTTTTGAATTATAATACATATAGATATTCTTTGGTGTTCTTCCTCGTCAAAATACATCACCAAGCTAATTACAAAAACTACGTTACAAAATAATCTTGGTATACAAGGGACACCGGACTTGGACCGATAGGACGTCAACATATCTAAAGACAAACCAAAATACGCATCAACATGCCCGTATCCCCAGCGCTTTAAAGCATCTGAATTGCACACTTTGTTTTATGCACCCACTGAACCCCTGTTTGGTAAATCTTCATGTCATGCAACCCCTAAAATATAAGAACCACTAGTGTTCTCTAATCTTTTTTTTTTGGTTTAGATACTTCCTAGTACCACAGGGTGTCCGGGTCAGCTTTTGCGCACCTCGACTAATCTCTTTTCGCGGAACAGTGACCAGCCGCTAGCCACCAAATATTTCTGCAGCTGCCAGGATTCGACCTAGGAAGCTCCCAGTCGAACCTAACGCTGATCCCAGTGCGCTACCACTGGCCCACTTGCTGGTGGTTAGTGTTCTCTAATACTCAAATCCTGTTTAATCCCGCTCAACAATTATGAATTATGTATAGCCATTGGAGTAGATTTCCCAGACCAATTATCACCTACTAGTAGTCAATTGAGCAACTCGGTTTCCTCTGTAAATTAATACAACTTCCCTGTTTAATGATTCTGCCAGCTTTTGTATCCCTCAGTCGCATGAAATTCAATATTATGAGTCATTTGACTTTAAAGTAGAAAGAAATTCAAAATGCTTCTCTCAGCACTTCTCCCCCAAAACTTCACTTCCCTGTTTTCATGTGCAAAGCCTACCAAGAAGAGGACATCATTTTTGGTTGATTTCATTATTAATAATCAATGGCTAATAATTCTGACCGGTTATCACTTTTACTATTACTACAACAATCATTCGTAGAGCTATTAGAAGAGTCGGTGGTGCTCACGGTAGTGATGGTGGATTTTGTTGCTTTCACCGGAGAACAATCCGACCGACGGCTTCGATTTCTCTTCGCCAAATGATTTTAGCTGTTTGATTTCCTTGTGATGAGTTCTCTTCCAGAAGCTTCATTTAAGAAACTTTCGGGAGAAACTCCTAGGCAGAATCTTCTTCGCCTGAGAATTGCCGCCGACGAAGGGGAGTTAATTAACGACGTGGATCATCACAGAGGAAGCTCTTTGAAACGCCGATCGAGTCACCGATGAGGGGGATTTGGATCGGCTCTTGAGCAGTTCCTTTGTTTTGGTATAAATGTGCGTTTTTAGCGATGTTGATTTCGATAAGGAATTGAACAGTAGCGTAGCACTGACACCGGGGGAACGATTTGAAGCCGTTGGATGAACATGAACTGAGATCTTCGAGGAGATAATCCTTGAGCATTAGAGGCTTAGGCTATTGCTTTATCAAATTCAAATCAGTAGAATTCTGAGGTTTTATCGCGTTGGTTGAGGGGGAGATTTGCCCGATGCTTAATATTAGAATCTAAATTTTTAAAGTGGTTCTATTTATTAATCTAGTAAATATTTTAGTATCAAATTATTATTTAAAATAATATTTATAAAATTAAATTAATAATTTTTTTTGTCGGTCTATCCACACTCGTGAATTAACTTAATAAGTAATGTGAATTAACTTAACAGTACGGATTAACTATAAGATATGGTGCATAAAAATAAAATCACCCTTTTATAAAATGGAGTTGCACAAATATATCAACAAAGGGAATTTGGTCTAATTGTTAATTAATCACAATAAATATCGGAAAAAATAAATAATTTCACGTGTGGGCTAAATGCAAAACGTTTGGGCCAAAAATAAAAAAGTGGGTTGTTCATTAATTATGAAAATAGGGTGGTTCTGAGGGTCTGAATATACAAGTACGGAAGTACCATAATTCTAGGCCAATTCATAATTTGCTATTTTTTTTATAAAGAAAGGGAGCGAAGAGAGAGAAAAATACAACCTTCGTCCACATTTATGTGCTGATTTTGTTTTCATTGTGTTTTGCCTAGGGGTAATGCAGATAATCTGAAAATTGAACGACTGAATTGTACTTTGTCAAATCGATCCATAAAAAATCAATAAAAAAAAAATCAAAACTGAATATATTTTATTCAGATTTGGGGCGTAGCATCGCAAAACCGAATTGAACTGAACTAAATAGAATCATAATATATGTGACTCGAAAATAATATTATTTCACTATCTAAGATTTTATGTTCCTAAAATTTATAAGGTTTAGTGAGAAATCGACTTTTGAGTTATCATGAATATTTGAGTTACATCATAAATGTAAGAATTAATATTTTTTATATACAAAATAAGTATGAGCAAGTATAGAGTTATTATTTTTTTGACCAAAATAAGTGTTGCCTTAAAATTTATTTATTTTATAAAAAAATATATATGAAAACTAAATAAAACCGAACCGAGAAGTTTGGTTCGAGTTTGAATTTGTAAGATTTAGAGCATCTCCAATGGTACTTTAAATTCAAATATATTTGAAAGTTCAAACATATTAAATTGAACTTTCAAATTCCGTTTGGGTTTCGGTCTCGTAATTTTTACTCCAACCGAAATCAAAAACAAAAACACCTCTAGTTTTGTGCGTAATTTTGTTGTCTTTTGTGATTTTGTTTGAGATTTTGTCTATTTCTAATTCTCCGACTAATCTATATATTTCCTCGACAAATGCATAAGATAATTAAATTTTAATTTTATGTAATGGTTTGTTCGTATGTGTTATTTATTCAAGCTACTTTTAATTAATTAATTTGGTGTTTATTATTGACAAAAATATGTAATTAATATATTTGTAAAAAAATATGTGCTTCTAAAATATAAAATATTATATCTTAATAAATATAAAATAATTTTTTGAAAAGAAGAGAAGATAAAATAAATTTATTTTTTTTTGCAAAAAATGTAAAGACTCTTGAGGAACTTTTAAATAAATAAAAAATATTAATGATAATTAAATAAATAAATTATAGTAAAAATAATTAAATAATAGAAGAAAGAAGATAATTGTAAGCACAATAAGGAAAGTTTAGAAATAAAAAAATAATAAAGGAAAGAAAATAATAAGGGAAAAGAAAATAAGGAAAAAAAATTAAGTAAGAAGTTATTTTTTTTTTTGATAACTTTAAAGATGGCATTAGCCATGTCATTGTTGAGCATCTTCAATGGTTATGTATATCTTTTGTGTAAAATCCTACGTGTAATGTAGTTATAAACATAAATTATATACAGATCAATTTTGTGCTCCATTGATACCGTAAAATTTAAATGTAATAATGAAAATCACCCACATGGATTATAACATTATAGGTAAAATTCAATAATATTGAATGAAATTTTTTTATACATAATTTCTTAATCACCATGGATCTTATTTTTTAGCTCTTTACGAGTAAATTTCAAATATATAAATTGTATTAAAAATTAAATTTTAGATTTTTAGTTATATCATTTTAAAGTTTTTGTAAAAACGTAAGGAGAGAGAAAGATGATGTGAATGTGTAAATTGAGTTTGTATTTTATACAACTCTTTTACACAAATCCTAAGTGTCAAAGTTTTTTAAAAAAGTGTTGGATGCCATTTTTTTTACAAAACGTATAAATATTACTCAAATCTTATTATTTTATATTGTTATTTTCTATTAGATTCTCAGTAATATTATTAGGGGAAATTTGTAACGACATAATTCTAAAAGTAATGTTTCTCATGGACAATACAGGTAAAAGATACGTCTAGTAATAATCTAAAATTTAAATAAAAAAGATTTATTAAATCAGCAAACACAGTATATAATTTTCCTATTACATATTTATTGAAATTTCAAAATTCTCGAATACAATACTCATTCGTTTCTTAATTATTATTCCTCACTCCATAGCGTAATTTATCTATCACCTTATGGACTCCCTGAAAAATCATTATAGCAAGGGTGAGCTTCACAAACCCCGTGAGAAATACTCAATTTCTATTCCAAGGTTAGCAAAATATTATTAGATCATAAATAATAAATTTTAAAGACATTTCAGAATAATTTATCACATAATCATAAATATTGAAATAATTTCTAGTATGATATTCCATTTCTAAGGTCAATGAATAACCTCCATTAACCGGGGTCCGATATTCCACTTTCCAATCAATAATTGGTCAATAATGAATTAGTTCATAACAACGCTAGTGTTCGGCAAGTCACTCAATTATCCCAGGAATGGTACAAGTCAAATTATAAAAGTAATTGTTCAATAAAAATATGTCATCCTTGAAGACATCATTGCAATCAATAATAAAAAACTAAATTATAAATGTACATAATAATAGTTTACTTAAAAGCTTTAAAATAGAAAATATGTACTACTCACTTTTATGCACTTAAAACTTTTCCTAATACGTAATTCTTGTTCCTAAAATCAATATCAATTTAATAAATTAGAAACTTAATAAAATTCTAAATTATTATTAGTACTTATTTTATGACTAAACCATTAAAATACCTTAAAATGAATTAAGTACCCATAATAGTTATTTATTATTAGGTACATATGAAAATATGTGTTATGTGTTTAAGGAAATTACACGTAGTGTGCTATCGCCTAGATAGAATATGTATTAGGGATTTACTGTGTAAATTATGTATTATGGACCATAATGGGCTTCCTTGTAAACCCTATTTACTATTGTATTTGTACCCTATTTAAAGGGCTCATCTAATGAAGAATAGAGCAGAATTATTCCTACAACACGTTATCAGCACGCTTAGAACTAATAAACCCTAACCCTAAGAAAACTCTAGCCGCCGACCGCCATCACCACTGGCTCAACCTTCAAGAAAAACTGTGGTATACATATATAATCAAGGTACTCATCTTTATCTTATGTTATAAAATACTATATAATTAATTGGCTCATCGCCTGAATGTGTGGATTGTTAAACTTCATAATCTAAGAAATTATTATTTTTTGCGTCGACAAATATAAATGAATCCTAAATCCTTCATCTTATGAGTCCACTAATTGATTGACTATTATGTAATTATATTGCCCCGATGGAATTAATAAATTTATTTCCTATTTGATGATGTAAATCTTTTAAGTGAAAAGCATCTAGAACTTCGATTAGTGTGCCATGTACTTGGGGATTATATTAACTGCAATATTCAGACTCTTGCCTTATTGTTAATACATTAAAAACAATTTGCTTTGATTTGAAAAAAGTATGTCTGATGGATTGGGTGGGCTAGTAAAAGTTTCTGTTCGGTGAATTTGATGAATTGTGTATTGATTACATATATATATATATATATATGTGTGTGTGTGTTTATGTAGTGTATATATAATATAATTATATATATGGAGGAGCTGATTTTATTTTATTTTTGGAGAAGCAGCCGCAAGTTATTAATTTTTTCTCTTCTTTCTATACTCGTTTATCGAGAACAAACCCACAAGTGGTTTTTCTCTATTTTTTTTCTTTCTCTTCTTCTTGCCGAGTATCTCTTGTTTTCTTTATCTTCTATTGATTAATTAATATTTGGTTGCTTTGCGCACTATTATAATTAATTCAAAATTATTTTTTTTAAATTTATTTGCGCGTGCCCTAATAAATACTTAATTTATTTATTTATGTATTCTTTAATTACAATTATGTTAGGTTATGTTATTTTTTCTAAGGTCGAGGATATAATTATATATATAATTTTTTTTTTTTGGAGACGGATTAATTAAATTTATAATTGTTATAATTGTGGTAAATCAGCATGCTAAGAATATTACCTATATTGTTAATTATTTTATTTAGTATGTTATAAATTGAAAGTTGCCATGATAATGAAAGTTCATGTGTATTATAATCACTATGATAAAGTATTTTCATATAGCATCGAAAAATGTGACCATTATCGATCTTGATTTTTGAAATCTAATCCATATTCCTGAAAAATAATTAATATGGATGTACTCATAACTGTGTAATATTTTAATTTTATTTTTTTTAAGATGGCCGACCCAACTCGACCAGAATTTGACATTTTGGACTCAGAAGGACTTGAGTACCATCGGTGGGTTTCTGATGTAGAAACCGCTTTTGTGGCTAAAGAATATTCGGCTACACTTACTGACCCCAAAGACCCCACAGACAATGGACCGTCTGATAAGGTGAAAGCAAATGCATTAATGTTTCTAAGAAAACATATTGACCCCAGCCTACGTTGGGAGTACCTTCAATTGAAGACACCTAAAGAATTATGGGATGCCCTTAAGGGACGTTTTGGGAACATTCATGACACTTTGCTCCCAGAATTGACCGTTCAGTGGAATGAAATCCGCTTGCTTGATTATAAAAGGGTTAATGACTTCAACAAGGACATTTTGCGCCTAAAGGCACGTCTTAACTTCTGTGGAAAGGATCTCACGGAAGATGATATGATTCAGAAGACACTTTCTACTTTTCCTACTTCAGCACTTATACTAGCGAACCAGTATAGGCTCGAGTATGATAACAAAAGAATCACAACATTCAATAAGCTGATCAACATACTGCAAGTGGCTGAAAGGCATAATGAGGTTCTTTTGAATAACAATGCTAGGCCCGTCGGGACAAAGAAAATTCCTGAGGCTAATTACGGTAAGATGAATAGTGGAAAGAACCCCAATGCAAGGGGGGTTGGACGTGTTGATCCCTACCCACGTGGCAACAAGGCACAACGTGGAAAGGGACGTGGGAGTCGTGGTGCGGGTCGTGGAGGCTCTTCCAAAGTATGGAGAAGAAATGATAATATTGGACCTAGTGGTCAAGAAAACAAGATGAAAAATGCACATAACAATCCTCCGGTCAAAAAGGAAAGAGTTGGCGACGAGCCATGTTATAGGTGTGGAGTTGCTGGGCATTGGTACAAGAACTGCCATGCAAGCGCTAAAGTAGCAGCCAGTTACAAGAGATATCGAGAATCTAAAGAACACGAATCTCACTTTATGAACGAAGAAGACAATAACGCTTATGTCAACTTCACAATCGCAGACAAGAAGGACTTTGCTCAGTCAATGGATGCACCCGATTTTGACTGATCTACTTTATTTAGTTTATTTTTCAGAAGTAGTTGAACAGGCATATTGCCTAATTTTTAATTAGACTATGGTTTTGTCTTAAAGTTTATGTTGATTTGATGGATTAGATTTCTAAACAAGATACTGGATTGATTACTGTTAGTTTTATTCGAATTCTATTCTTAAGTAATTGAATTTGTTTGTTTTATTACTACATAGTTTGGAATTTATACTCGATTTCATTACTGTAAAAATGAATCGATGATAACTTTAATAATTGGTTGATAGTGAGAACACTATAGCCTTACAATGAAATAGGCAATTCATAACATATAATACCTATGTGACTATGATGATTAAATCATCATAAGAGCGACGAACTGCTCAACCATTTTGTTACTAAAATGGTGTTTACAGTCACATACGCTCTATATGCACATAGAGCAACCCGAACTTTGTTAAAGATATTTTTACCAACAGTAATCATACAAAAACAAAATGTAAGAATGGAATAAAAATATATTTATTTTACTTTTAAACAAAAGTGTAAAGAAACGCATTTTAAAGAAACTTATGAGTTATTCTAGTGGAATGTACCCCACTAAGATAAGGATTGTCAAATCTTATAATGTCACTAACAATGTACCGTGGGACATAGACTCATACAGGCTTTGGCATGCTTGCCTAGTGCACCTTGGTCATGATAAACCGTGCGTTAAAGTATTTACACGGATATCCATTCTTTTGAGTGACAAATAAATGGGACAAAACTTTAACACACTGCAATGTGTTGATACTAGTAATGCTCAAAGTAATTCTTGATTTTTGAAGTATTGAAAACCATATCCCCCTTCCCATTTTGCCTAATTGACAATGTCAAAGGAACGACACTCCATTTTTTCAAAGCCTGCTCTTTAGCAAAAATAAGATCGAGACCTTCTTATGCTAAAGATACAAAATAAAATATACCATTCTTACAATATATATTTGTAGATAAATCCATCCAGAGTGCGGAACCATTCAAAGTACTATATGGATCTGGTGGATAATTCGACATTCTGGTCATATGTTGAATAATCGTCTACAAGAAATGCTGCATTTACAAACCTCTTAGTACATATTATACGCTTAAGGGCTCACCACCCTGATTATTGTACCATGTCTATAAGACTCGATAAAGCTGGAGGGTTTACATCAAAAGTACTTGATGATCATTGCATAAAATCGAAGTAAAGAACCCCGTTTCTCATGTGCATACGCAAAAAGGTCTCACAAAAAGTAACCATCAAAAGGATATAGATGGTAGATAGGGCATTGGTTATGCGCACTGTATTGCCTATGTATGCCCGAGATTTATGCAATATTGTATGCAGCTTTACTTATTTGTTTCAAAGTCCAATATTAGACAACTATTATATGCATACCAGTTGGTAACTGGATATTAGCCTGATATTTTATGCATATGTGCCGATTGCGCCCCCACAGCGCACCAAACCGGGCTTGCTAAAACAATTAAGTATTAACGTTGGATATGAATTCTCAACGATAATCCGCTATTTGAAATCCTTGTCAGGTGATCTCTTTACCGCTAAGAATTGCGGATTGTCACTTTGATGAGACAGTCTTCCCGTCGTTAGGGGGAGATAAGAAAAGAAATTTTCACGGGAACGACAGGAATTGTCGTGGTCTCCAGTATGTCTCATCTTGATCCCCACGCACATCACAATGTATAGTGAAGTGAAAAAGAATAATCGATCTTGAAAATGTAACAGATTCGATGCCTGATACATTTAATGATACTGAAAAGTGACGAGATCAAATATATCAGCTGCAATATGCCTGCAAGGTTATAAGTCCCCAATAAGGGCACAATGTCGCAGAAAGAGACGATGCAACTACACTTAGTGGAGGTGTGGTTGAGGCCATGGCTCCTTAAAAGGAATAAAAGGAGGCCATTTGGTTCGACAAACACTCACGCCAAAGAAGAGGTGGAGTAAGGCACAAATTAATCAATTAATCATTAATGTAAAAGTCCCTTTTATGAGATTATCTCTGATTATGCTTATGTCCATGAATCAATACTGGGGGACGCCCCGAAGTTATAGTGATTCCAGAGAATAAATAAATCTCAATGGATTAAGGGATGGCATATGAATTAATGGATGCATTAATGATACACTGTTGCTCAAGAAGTCAAAGAGCACGATGATGTCGAACCTCGCTCTGTTGCAAAATGTCAACAAAGGGCAAAAATTGGCCTAAATAAAAATAAGCAATCCATATAGAATTAGATTCTATGGCAACGAGACAGGTATTTGGTCCGGTAGTGCTAACCGCGCCAAGTGTAAAGCCTGTAGGACATAAACAATTATTTGCCATAAAGCGTAAATGAAAAAAAATGAAGTTTTAAAGTAAAAGGCTCACCTTATGGCACAAGGTTTCACATAGACGCTTTGGAATTGCTTAAACATTATAACATTCCGCTACCTGATTAGTTTGGTAGTTTTCAAAGGACTGAAATGCAGCTCATGGATGTGGTTACTGTATATCTCTAAGGGGATCATGATTCAGAGATATATACGAAAGTGCCTTGTGGCCTTACATTACCCAAGTCAAGTGACTCTAAACCACGGAGTGCGTTTGCAATTAGGTTGAAACGCTCACTTTACAGATTAAAACAATTCGGACGGATGTGGTATATCCGTCTAAGTGACTACTTAATTGGGAAGGGATATAAGAACGATGAATTATGCCCATGCGTATTCATAAAGAAAACAAGTTCCGGATTCGTAATTGTAACTGTATATGTCGATGATATGAACATAATAGGTACTCTTGATGAAATAAGAGAAACCGCAAGTTACTTGAAATCCAAATTTGAGATAAAGAATCTTGGGAAAGTTCGAATTTTTGTTTAGATCTTAATCTAGAATATCGAGCTTGTGGAATACTAATCCACTAGTCTGCGTACGTTCAAAAGATAATCAGGCAATTTAACATGGACAAAACGCATTCTACTAGCACTCCCATGGTCGGTCGAAATTTAGATCAAAGGAAAGATCAATTTCGTACAAAGTAAGATTACGAAAATATATTGGGAGATAGGAGATGAAACTTTCTATCTAAATGCAATATGCGCATTATTGCACTTAACACAAAATACTCGACTAGACATAATATTCGCATTGAACTTGTTAGCTAGATTTAGCTTAGCGCCAACGCAGCATAATTGAACGCCTAAAAAGAACCATTGGCTTGAAATTGTTCTTTCCCTACAGAGAGAAAAAGTGTATACGACAGTAACATCTAAAGTAAATGATGATGCTAAATGGCCACCCCTACATTGAAATCTCAAACAAAATCTTGATTGATTTTGTTGATGTTGGGTATCTCTCTGGCCCATACAAAGCTTTAAGGAGAATATAGCAAACTAGTTCACCAAATTTTTCTTAAGGCCATATTTGAAAAGCATGTGAAAAATATAAGGGTGCTTAGGCTTTTCCAACTCTCATGATCGAAGTAATGATCAAGGGAATGTGTGAAATATGATGAAATTTTCACACATACGTTGTACTCTTTTCCTTAGACCAAGGTTTATTTTTCCCACTGGGTTTTGTTACTTGGTAAGGTTTTTAACGAGGCAACGATACATGCATAAGCTTTTCAAATTTCTTGATTAATGTAAATATCAGGGGGAGGTATAGACTTGAGGGGGAGTCTAACATCCACACGACGTTACGTTATACTCTTTTCCTTAAACTAAGATTTATTTCTCCCACTGGGTTTTGTTACTTGGTAAGATTTTTAACGAGGTAACGATACGTGCAGACTCTATTGATTGAAGTAAGGATCAAATGAGAATATAGACTCAATGAAGGAAGTCTAACAGGATTGTCATAATGTTGTACTCTTTTCCCTTTGATCAAGGTTATTTTTCCACAGGGTTTTTGTTACTTGACAAGGTTTTAATGAGGCAACAAGACATGTACCATTCTATCTTCGACTCAGCACAAGGGGGAGTGTTTAAGGAAATTACACGTAGTGTGCTATCGCCTAGATAGAATATGTATTAGGGATTTACTGTGTAAATTATGTATTATGGGCCATAATGGGCTTCCTTGTAAACCCTATTTACTATTGTATTTGTACCCTATTTAAAGGGCTCATCTAATGAAGAATAGAGCAGAATTATTCCTACAACATTATGTACTTTTTCCTAAAAGTGCACTCAATTATATATATATATATATATATAAGATTGCAACGGTACGTGCGTAGATATATATGTATGCTATGTACTTTACTTAATTACAATAATAATAATAATAATAATAATAATAATAATAATAATAATAATAATAATAATAATAATAATAATTATTATTATTATTATTATTATTATTATTATTATTATTATTATTATTATTATACACACATATATATATATATATATGAGACAAAAAGAACATTTTTACCTCTTTCTTTTGTAAACCCACGACAATAAACTCTCTCTTTCTCACTTTTTGACTAGTTTCTAATGTGGAATTGTGGTTCCAAAATTGTCCTTTATATAGTACAAATTTGAGCCTTGTCAATCATTGCCTAGGGATATATGTTTAGCCAAAAAATCAGCTTTCATCTTTACTTGACATCTGTCTTCTTTAAGTTTTTCATTTGTTGTCACGTATGACTCTTTCAACTTTCTTTACTTATCTTTTTGTATACCTACTATTTACTCAACGTGTACAAATAAAGGCACTAAATTTTAAGGAACTAATCATATATAATTTAGATTATGCTTTTAGTAGAATATACATTATTTTAGTACAACCAAATTTCATAGTATAAGTTTCTAAATTTTTCATCTATTGCTAATTTTATGTACCCAAATTTACTCTCTCTCTCTCTCTCTCTCTCTCTCTCTCTCTCTCTTAATTGGGTATTACAAAATTAGTATTGTACCCTTCTTTCTAATTTTTATTAGTAATGAGTACTACCATAAGATTGAAATTAGTGATACTCCCTCCTTATCTTAATTAAATAGAACGGATCAAATAATACCCTTAATCAAACAATCTATTATTAAACCTAAATTCTGACAATGAAAATAAGGAAATTAAGGTTAAAAAACCAACTTGTTTTAAATTCCAAAAATTTTAGCAGTTTTTTTTTTCTATATATATTTATTTAACCATTTCAATTTTAAATTAGTTTAACGTGAAAATAACATATATTACAAAAATTCATTTATTTGTAAAATTATTCTATAATTTATAACATTGAAAATGTATTTGAAAAATTCATTTATTTGCAAATAATTTTATAATTTATCGTAATAATTAAAAATATCCATTTTTTATGCAAAAAAAATTTTAAATATCAGTTTTTAATCAAACATATTTTATATATAATTTATCCCCCTCAAAAAAAAAGGATATTAAAAAAAAGTCAATTACTCATCAAATAATTTTATAGTTTATCATAAAAATAACAGATATTTAGTATTTTTCTAATATATATAAATATATATAAGTTTCAAACATATTTTGCACAATAAGTTTCAAACAGAGGTTGGTGGGCCATTGGCCATGGGTGACTAAAAGCCTACATATAAAAATTACCTCCCATAATAATGAAATTTTAAAACAATTATGTATCTAAAATAGATGAATTTATAAATAAATAAAAAATTATAATAGATAAAAATGAAATTAAAAAAGTGAAATTAAAAATATTAATAACTAAAAACGAAATTACATTACTTTTAAAAATGTGAAATTAAACATGTTAGTAACTAGAAAACATAAAAATTAAATTTTTAAAAAAATTATATTCCTAACACATGTGAATTTATAAATAAATAAAAAAATATAAGAGTAAAATTGAACGTATATATATAATTACAAAATGTAAAAATTAAAATTATTTTTAAACAGGTAAAATTGAACATGTAAAACTGAAATTTTAATAATTAAAGCACATAAAAATGAAATTTTAAAACAATTAAATATCTAAAATGGATGAATTTATAAGTAAAATAAAAAATTATAACAGATATATAATTGAATATATATATTTATACAATTAGAACATGTAAAAATTAAATTACTTTTAAATAGATGAAATTAAGTATTTTAATAATTAGAATAGGTAAACACTAAATTATTTTGAAACGGATGAAATCAAACATTTTAATTAGTAGAACATGTAAAAATAAAATATATATATATATATATATAATTAGAATAGGTAGAAATTCGATTATTTTTAAATAGGTGAAATTAAACATATTAATAATTTAAATTTATATGAATTTTGAAAACGAATTAACCATAAATATTATTCCATATATAAAACGATAATAGTCAACCTTTACAATTGGTTTCCATATATGTAAATTGCTATTACTAAGCAATCCCATAATATTGCCAACTTCTCGTCTTTTTAAAGAGTTTAAATTTATATGACTTTTGAAAACGAATTAATCATACATATTATTCCATGTATAAAACGATAATAGTCAACCCTTACAATTGGTTTCCGTATATGTAAATTGCTATTATTAAGCAATCCCATATCATTGCCAAATTCTCGTCTTTTTAAACAATTAATACACTGCAAGATTTTCAATATATATATATATATTTATAGTAACTAGGTCAAAAGAGGGGTGTTCCACTAATTTGAAATCTCTTGTATTCGTCACTACTAATAAAGATATATTTTAGGGACTAGATCCTAGTTTTAATTCCATTTATTTTATGTTACTCTCCCCCATTTATTTTAATTTATTCTCATATATAAGAATTTACCACTGTTCATCTTCTCTTCTCCTATCTATTTAAAGTCTCCCTTCTTTAGGGTTAATATAAATCTATTTTCTTTGGTTGTTTATCTTCTTTTGTTATGTGCAGGGCAATACATTCAAGTTATGGCAAAAATTACTTTGTTTAAAAGGTTTTTAACTTCACTTTATTTTTGTTGCACTATTTATTTATTAAAATCTCAATTGCATTTAAGTTGTTTACAAAATAATGGTGGAAAAACCATTCTTATATTCTCGGAACATGTATAGTTGACAAGCTTTTCTTATTATATTATCTTTATTCTTACTTTCTTCACGCTAAATTTTTAACAATGTATGTTTATGAGTTAATTTTATTAACTGTGTTTTGTCATTTAAGCTTTCTAATGTATCAATTAATTTATTAATTGTGTAATTAATTGGATGAAGAGGTCGAACCATTAGGCAATTGAAATCTGAAGCAAATCATTTTCAAACTCAACAAAATCAAATAAGCCTCAACTGACTTGACCATCACTAATAGGTTATGCTTTCAAAAATGTCAAACCCAAAGGACCCACAACATGCACCTATATCTTAAGAGAAGCTATTTTTTTTTCCATTTATTTATTCTTAATTAATTCAACTTTCATTAAATGTAATTTATATTTCATTGTGTGTGCTATTTAATTTAATTATGTCCTAATTTTGCTGAATCTGTACAATTAAGATGATGTTTGTAGTCAGGGTTGAAATTAAATGGAATGAAGATAGATACTAGAAATATGAAACGACACACAAAATATAATTTTTTTTGGGTATTTCTTACCATTAAATTTTAATTAGCTTTACTTTTAATAATTATAGAATATAATTGACAATTATATTTAATTTTTTGCAATACAAACGATATGACACTGCCCGTGCATCGCACGGGTTAATAGCTAGTCATAAAAAAAAACCTAGCAACATAAGCATTTAATATGTGTTATTCACACAGTATGAAGTTATTATAGGATGTTTTATGGCCTAAAAATACCCATGAACAAGTGAATAAAGAACTAAAAAGATTACTACATAATATACAAATTGAACATACATAAAAATTAAACCAAAAATCGAAATAATCCAATCATTTCCGGATCTCAGTATAAACCAATCCAATTAAATTTATAAATCAAAACAAATTACCATTCTAAGGGGGGTGTATTCAATTTAAACTTTATAAGATTTTTTGGATTTTAAAAATCTATGGGTATTCAAGTGAAATTTTAAAAAGTCTTTTAAAATTTTATGGTATTCAATTAGGATTTTAAAAAGTTTTTTTAAATCTTGTGGTATTCAATTAGGATTTTGATAGATTTAGATGGATTTGAGAGTATTTTTATGAATAACAAATCTTCTCTTCAAGCAGACGATTTCACATGGATTTCTCTTTTATCTTCCTCCCAAACCCTAGGTATTATTTCTCTTCGTCTCTATAATCTTATTAAACCATTCCACTCCATTTTCTTTATCTAAAACCTCTTTTTCTTCCAAACCTTACGTATTATTTATTTTTTGTCTCTATAATCTATTAAGTTCATCCATTTCATTCACTATATATCTAAAGTATCTTTTTCTTTATGTATTGCTACTTTCAAAGTTTTAATTATTCAATTAATCATATTCTTCCGAAACTATAGAGATGTCGCCCTTTGATTTTTTTCGCCCTTTTCATGAATTTTTTTTAGATAAAAGATGAAAACTGAATAGAAAGGGTAAAAAAAAAATCCACTGGGTTTAATCGATCAGAACCGTTTGCAATGGATTTATAATTTGTTTATTACTTTAAAGTCGTAATCAAAACTCTTTTATTATTTATCCTTTGATGTTTTTATTGTAATTAGAAGAATTAATGAATTTATTAAAACTCTTTTATTATTTATCCTTTCTCAAACTCAATAACAACAAAGAGCGGATGCTAATGCTTTGAGACTTAGCATTGCTGAAGTTATGTAGAATGATAGACCACAAAATAATGAGAATGAAAATCACGAGAACAACAATGAAAATGGAGTTATGATGATCATAATGATGTTTGAATAGAGCAGTATGAATTTTTATAATGTATTTCGTTAATTGTCTTTACATTTTTTATAATGTTACTTTAAACTCGTAATTAATTTATTATTTGTCTTTTTATTTTTTATTTTTTACATGGACTTATTAAAATCTACAAAAATCTATAAACTTATTAAAATCTGCAGAAATCCAAAAGAATGCATGCATTAAAATCTATTAGATTCTATAAGGATTTAAAATAATTTATAAACTTAACATAATCCACAGATTTTAAAAAGTCAATTAGAATCTTTTAAAATTTGAATTGAATACACCACCCTAAGTTTACAATCCCGCTCACTCTTGCTTATATATATATTATATTTGTACTTCCTAAAATGATATTGCAAGGAAAGGAATTATAAATCAGACTATGTAACTAGACATTGTTTACGACCAAACCAACAATTCTTTTGATTAATTAATATGCGAAGTTAATATATAACATACATATCAAAAATAAAATAAAATTTAATATATAACATGAAATATTATTTATAAATGTTGTTAAAACTTTCTTTTGACTAGGTTCGGGACTTTGGGCTATGGATACACTTGGTGCTCAATTTTAGAAGGATGGGAGAGGAATAAGGGGAGCTAAGATTCGAACTCAAGACCTCTTGATTCTTGACCAAGATTCTTATCACTTGATCCATCCAACTAGTTGTAGGTATTAAACATTTTTAAATGTCTTTCTCCTAAAAACTAAACCCATTTATGTTTAGCCCTATTTTTTTTCCTAAAATTGTTTGTATTTTTTTTCCCAATTTTTCATCAGATAGTACATAAAGGATAACTATTAGACCCTAAGTAGTTAGGGTTGGAGTTGGCATGACTTGGTTACACCATTGCCAAGACATGCCCGATAGAAATAAGGGGCGCAGAAATTTGGAGGCTTTCTGTGCGAGCAGTTAAATTCTATTCGAGAAATCAGCCAAGTGCGTGGGCTCTTGGGTTACAACAACTTATGAGACCTGATGTGTACTGCTACCATTTTTGATATTTAATTAAGTGGTATTATAGGGGACTGGTGTGAGCTGTGGCATGCAGTCCCCGTGCGGGCTAAGTGCGGGTGTCCGACACAGCACGTCGATTACTAGAGTTGCATTGTGGGCTTAATGTTGCCTAAGTCATGAGTGGCTCATGACTTGAATTTGTGGGAATTCTAGAGAAGACCGAAACTACGTCGTTTTGATGCATGGATAGGCAGCTGAGGAAGCTAACTACTTGTGGGCAGTTGGTTGTCTGATTGGGACAAGGGAAACTCCCTTGCACATGTTTGGCACATGACAAGATAGTTTTGTGTGGACAAAACTACCTAGCAGTTATGTTGGTTTTCTTGTCTTTGAATTAGACAAGGTAGTTTTGTGTGGACAAAACCACCTTGCAGTTGTGTTGGTTTCTTGTCTTTGAATTTGAATTCCTAGGCAGTTGGGGTTATCAACTGCAGGCATATAAATGTATCTCAGCCAAGTGTGTTTAGCTATTTAGACAAATTATGAGATTTGTATTCCTTGTAAACTATTGAGGCAATAGATAAGGTTTGGGAGTGTTGTCCTTGTAATTGCTTGTTCTTATAATTTGAATTGTGTGTGTGTGCCTGTATTTGCTGGTTGTTTATGGAAACAGCGCAATCATTTGATAAGCCTCTAACAAAAAAAGAAAGTTACCCCATGACAATAACCATCTAGGTAGTTCTCTAGAAAATAATAATGCTAGGAAAGTATACTAAAAAAAACAACTTTTTACTAATGTATAGTATAAATAAGAATATTTTTATATAAAGATAAATATTTGACGTAAAAAATTGATATATTAATGTGTCTAATACTCATTAGTTATAATAAATTATGATAAAATTCTTTTAACCTATATGTAATGACCACATAATTTTTTATGTCCGAAATTTATGTTTACTAAGTATTATAATATGCAGACAACTATTATCCCTTAGTCTATCAGTAAATAGATTAATAAACTTAATAGCTATTTTCTTCTTTTTTTGGCTTAAGCCACAGAGTGTTCACCAGTTTTTACGTATTTCGACTAATCTTTACTCATAGAAGAATAGGTTTTTTACAACTTTTTATAGGGGTGATACTGAGGAAAAAACAAATAATTCACCTCGTCAAGTGGGAAAAGGTGTGTAAATTAACCAAAAAGGGTTTGGTGGACTGTCACTATACATACTCACGGCAAAACCAAATGACTGGAAATTTAAAAGAAAAGCTTCAAACATTTGGAGAGGAATTTTTAAAACCAAAAACCTTTTGCAAAAAGGAATTAAATGGTCAACTGGGAATGGTGAGAATGTATCCATGTGGAAACACTGGCGGTGTGGTAATTCTAGCTTTATTGAAAGGTCTGGATGACCAAATTTTGCTCCCAATGACATCAAACTCAAAGATCTTTATATCGGATAGTGGTGGCCGCGAAGAGGTTCGGGAAATTTCTCCGTGAGCACATGCCCGCTACCAGCAAGTGCTAATGGACAAAGGCATAGATGGTGAAGATGTGTGAGGTTATGGAAGTTGAAACGTCCGAACAAAATTGTTTAGTTCTTACGGCTCCTAAGAAAAGATAAAATCTTATCTATTGATGTTTGAAAAGAGGTATCACTCAAGACCCAAGGTGCAAATCTTATGGTCAAGTTGAGAGCAATATGCACATTTTCAAAGATTGTTGGCATGCTAAGCGAGTGTGGGGGACTGTTGGCTTCAATGCATGCGGTTCATGAGTCTGCTGATATATGCGAACTTGTCTAGCTGCTTGGATTCCCACCTCAAGGACAAATCACTCAAAATGGGGATTGATACCCCGCGTGGGATATTCTTTTTGGGCCCACCATGTGGAACATTTGGATCACAAGAAATAGTATCATGTTCAATAATATTGAACAAAACCATTATCAAGTTGTAAAGAAAAGCTTTAATTTGGCTAAGGAGTCTAGTAGAACTTTTAAGAGCAACTTGAGCAATGGTAATCAAATTGGTCAATGGCTAATTGGGTGGTCTATTCCTTTGATATGGAGAGTCAAAGTTAAAACTAATGGGAGCTGTCACCTCCTTTGGACTACGGGAGCTTCGCTGGGCTGTTAGGAATGAAGATGGATCAAATGATTTTGCAGATTTATTGGTGGGGCTAATGTGCTGGAAGTGGGGCTATAAAGAATAAAGTAGGTTCTAAAGCTAGTGAAAGATCAAAGATGGGATGCAGTAGATGTTGAGAGTGATTCTCTTGTGGCGGTTCACCTAATTAATAACCAAGAAATAGAGCACCATCCAGAGAAAGTCCTCATTGAGGAGTGCAGACGTTTGAAGATTGAAGTGGGTACTAAAGTATACCATATTTCGAGAGAATCAAACGAATGCACTAACATTCGCTCAAAAATTTGATGATCTCAACATGAGCAGCATGTTCGCATCATGGTTCCTCCAGATGAACTGGCGGAACAGCTTATGGCTGATATGATAGGGGTGTCCTACCCTAAAGGGGCTTAATCCCTCTTGTTTTTTGTTGTTGTTGCCTATAGTTTGTTTTTCTTTCTGCTGTTTCCTTGTTCAACCAAAAAAATTAGATTGCTCAATGATATCTGAAAGATATTGTGACGTTACCTTTATCGCACAATTCATCAATTCCATTGAGGTGATAACAACTAGATTTCTCGAAAGAGAAGGAAAATGTAGATGTCTTTTGTTGTAGAGCAAGCTTCATGATCGGTGGGTCTACAAAACAAATTGAAATTCTGGGTGAAGTATAATTACTTATATAAATTTGTCTCTAAACCTGTTTTTCATAGAAGTATGTTTTTAACTGTTTTATATATCCTTTAGTCTTGAGATAGTTCTTAACTGCTCTACACATATATTCTTGGAGAAAAAATTTAAATTTATGTATTAAATCTTAACTACTTGTTTTATTTGAATTTTAAATTATTCTTGAAATGTTACATTCATTAATTTTAATGTTTTATTCAGATTTTGTGCTAGAAATGTATCACTAGCTGTATTCCTTCAAAGTTCTATTTCTTAAGTGAATGGGAATAGAGGAATACTCTTACTCTATTAATTTTTCCCTTAAAATTGTCTTGAGACAAAAATATCCCTTTTAGCCGGGGCAACTCTTGTAATTTTATAAAATGAAGAACATTTTGATAATTGACATCTATTTCATTTATATTCTCAAATATAAAGAGCTAGTTCAATATTTTAGGAAAGAAGAATTCATGTACGAACTAAATATTGCAATGCATCCTAGTTATAAGGCTACCTCTCCCACCTTTTCTCTCGGCTAAACGGCACAAAATATAGATATAATTAAGTATATTCTTTTGGGAAAGTTATATTGATACAAATTATTTGCTTTTTTTTTAACTAACTAGCATTTTATTAACAACAAAAGTTATCATACAAGAATTTGTATTTTTCCACTTTCCTCTCAAGAGCCTTTCTCGACTATGGTGTAATAAGAAAAAAAAGAAAGTAAAAAAAAGAAAAACAAGCACTAACTTTTTATTTAATTTTAATATACTAATTACCAAATGATATAACAAACTAATCTACAACTTAACCGTTACACCACTTAATATCTTTATTTTATGTTTTGGTTTAAATTAAATATATCTGAGAAATGCATGTATAAATAATCTAGTAATAATAAAAGAGGAGTGATTTTATTTTTACTCCTAATAATATTTAATTTCACCCTCATCCTCACCCTCAACCTCACCCTCATTCGATTGAGCACATAATAAAAGTTTATTATTTGGTTCATAAGTCTCAAATGCGTAAATCTAATTATGCCTTTTTAACTCTTAAATATCGATTAATAAATTTATACTCAATTTTGAAGAATCAAATAACGTCTCCTTGCTCCGTACTTACAGTCCGTTTGGATTGAAGGAGAGGGAGGGAAAGGAAATAGTTAATTAGGAGGGGATGAATGGAATAGAATGAAAAGGAATGAGTTTAATTTTATTGTTGTTTAGATAGCTAAAGATAGAATTTGAATAGAAAGAAGAAAAGAAAGGAAAGGAAAGGAATGTGATTTAATACATTATTAACAAATTAGGGTTAAATTTAGAATAATGTAAAAAAATTATTAAAATCTTTTCCTTTCCCTCTCGATCTTCTCAATATTGGAAGGAAACAAAATAAAAGAATAGAGGGGATTAGCATTTTCTCCCAAATTCTCCGTTTACTTTCTACTCCATTTTATAAATCTATTCAAAGAAGTGAAATGCAATCCGGATCGTTAAAGATTGAACCAAGGATGAGAGTAGTACCGAGTTGAAAATAGAATGACCGCAGAAGAGAGTAGCATTTGAACCCACAAATTCTTCCGCCCAATGTTTGACGTTGGTTTCTTCGTAAACATAACAAAATTATCACTCTATATCTCTTTCCCTCCCGTCGGTCACGCTGCATTGGCTTTCATCTACGACGCCGTCGTGCGAACACAGTCATCCGTTGGCTGATCGACGAGCACGCGCCACCGAAGCACGTACAACAATTGCTTCTCTCTGGTACTCTCTGTGTAACACTCTCCTCCTCCATCTATTCTTCTTTCTAATTTAGGGCTTTAACTAGATAGGGTTTTCAATTTGAAGTTTGGGTTTTTAGAATTTCAATTTTCACAATTAATTAGGGATTTTAAGCTTAGTATTTGTGTTCCAAGTTCCAACCATTTGGTGTAATCTAATTCTCGATATACAATACCTCCATTGTTTTTAGGAAGTCTAATTTCTCTGTCTTTTATTTATTTCATCTCTCCACTGCCATCACTAATAGAGGGTTTTGATCAATAATCAATCAAACTTTCAGTTTTTTAATTGTCTATTATGAATTTTTTTGAACAGGTCACTCTATATTTTCCATTAGTTCGGTCATTATATAAGGTCGCTATATATTATGAATTTGTAGACCGTTGATTCTTAAACTATCCTACTTATTTGGTTTGCCGGGATTATGCTCTGTTCAATTTGATTTTTCTTTTTCTGTTTTATCTATAATTGACATAGTCTATCTCCACAAGGAAAAAAACAGAAGATCAGTTTAAAGAGAGCATTTTTTCCCTTCGAGTTTGTGTTTAAAGACTCACTTGAAAATCTTAGTGGTCTTCAAGAAAGTTCCTTCAATAGTAGCCAATAACATGATATTGTCAAGCAGTGGTGGATCCAGATTTTTGAATTTGGAGTGGCCAAAATACAAGCACACAATTTATTTTTTGACTTACAAATAATTAACATAAAAACATGTTCAAAATAAGCTAACTGACGAAGACCCGCAATGTTACGTGTTGTTTTCTCGCATTTTCATAATGGTAAATCTCGTTGTCTACAAGATTATAATTTGCATTTATATGTTTAAGCCAAAATGTTATAAATTTTACCTATAGAAAAATCTTGAAGGGGCCAATAAAGAGATTTTACTCAAATTTTCAAAAACTTTAGGGGTAGTAGACTAGTAGTGAAATTTTCAAATACCCGGGGGCCCCCTCGGCCCCCCCTTGCATCTGCCACTGTTGCCAGGTATTCCGTACATCAATAGAGCTGATAAAACTTTTCACAAGGTGATTTTTTTGGTTAATGCCTTCCTCTAATTTTTTGGTTAGTGATCTGCCTACTAAACAACCCATATCAATAGATACAAATATACTCCTTGTTTTATTGATAAAAAAATCTCATTTCATTCTTACTTGCATGCATTAATGAAGGTTTTACTTTATGAGTTGAACATATCTCATTTTTTGACTTCAATGTTTAGCGAAATAACTACTCTAGGCCGTGCTCATTTAGATGTAGAACTCTTAAGTGGCATGATTTGGAACTATGAATAATTGAAGTACTGCTCTGCATGCTAATTAAAAGAAACAGTTTGGCTCAACAAATTATAGTTGTAGTGCTAAATAAAACTTTTCCTTAATAATTGTGTTTTTTACTATTTCGTATTGTGCTGGTGATGGTAATGGTGCTAGATGTGACATGGCAGTGTAGGTGCAGGTGCTTTCTTTGAGCAAGGGTGGGAATTAGCGTGTACAATCATCACCTACAAGCATATATTCCACCCTGTTTCACTTTGCCTTTTGCATCTTTTAAGAAAAAACATTCATTCAACATAATTAGCATAATCAATGGTCAAGGATAACACTTTTACTATGGTAATTTGAGTTGTCTAAAAAAGAGAAGTATGACTCCTTATTTGAGACGGTGGGAATAATAGTGTTTTAGCTAATTGTGCTTTGCTTTTGTGAAAAAGTAGTTTGTTTTTCTCCATTTGATTTACTTTCCATAAATTTATATTATGAAGTTTGTTTTCTCATTGTAGGTACTTGATTTTCAAGCTTCCAAGGGAGGACTTCCGTTTTAATTTAAGGTTGTAATCTATCCAAAATGTAGTTGTGTTGATATAGAGCAAAGATGTGTTCTTTTGTTCTATTTATACTCATCATTTTATTTTAGTACTCTGTCTTGTTTTGCTTCAATCATATTTTGATCATTGAACTTGACTATTTTTGTTAAACGTGTTTTATTGTGATTTTTTAATTTATAAAACATGTTTTTGTTATCCCTTTTAACATAAATCTCTGTCAATGAAAGTTCCCCTGTTAGGTTGTGGCTTAAAGAAGTTAGCTTTTGAAGTTATTTCAATTTAATATGGTTGAAAAAACCTTAAATTTCTACCTCAAGATGTTAAATAATAGCTTTAGATAATTGAATTGTAGTTTACATTTCTCATGGTGGCTTTGTTCTTCTCTTTGGCGAGTTTGCATTTACATTAATTTTATTTTGTCTAATATTTTGTTCCTTACTATGCAATTGTAATATGCAAGATCTTGGCTGATGCTCACATAACTTTTGGTGCAGGTTTGGTTAGTGTGTTCCTGGTTCCTACCATTCAACAACAATATATATGTTGTAGGATGCCATCTTGACTGGAATATTTTTTTTCTTTTCTTCCTTTGTAAAATAAAAATTCTTATGTCATTGTTGCTTTACATTGTCCTTTTGAGTGTATGTTTCAGTATTGAATAATTACACAAGTTAGGCCGTAGTGCCATCGGCACGGGTTACCTCAAGTATTTTATATATAAGAGAAAAAGGCAAATCTTGAACACAAAGGACGTGCTTGAATCTCCTATGGAGTCTAAATTCTGACTTGTGAGCCAAGCCACCTCCGATTTTTGACTTCTGATTCCTCTTCATCTCCTTTTAATTCCATTTGAATTGGCAAGGTATATTTTTGTTCTGATCGTCATATCTATAATCTAATTACCAATTTGCTGTTCTTCTTTTCTGATGGATACTTGTGATTTGATTTGGTTTTGAGTTCTCATAAACTATATATATATAATTATATATATATTTACACTATTTAGGGGTTTCAGATTATATATAAATGTGCAAAGCATATGTGATTTAATGCACTTTGTTTAATGATATAGGGATTTGGATTAGGTTTCTAATTAGCGATGCTGCAACATGTCTTGTTCTTTTATCATTTCTTATTTGCAAAAGATATAAGGCTATGAGCTTTGACTAATTATGCTGGTTCGATAATTGTCTAGGGCTTTGCTTTTGAATTGAGATTGAATTGTAATTTCGTTTCTAAAGAAACTGGTTTCCGCTCCCCTTAAAAAGTGTTTGGTAACTCCAAATCTCCGAGTACATGCTTTGGAATTAGAATGGAGGTCCTGTCGGTTCAAATTTTGAACTGATTCTCATCCAATTCCAAAGCATGAAAATGGAGTTCTAAACACAATCTTTGGGTTCTTTTCCCCCCTTTGTTTCTCCCTGTAGGAGATTAGTGTGGAAAATTAATTAAGTGTTTGGTTGGGGCATGGTAGATACTCGAATCGTGTTTGTTTGAAAATTGTGAATAGTTGGACATGGACTGGATACCGGAGGGATCATAGAAACCTAAGGGTGTAAACATACTTTTAGAAGTGCATAGCATATGAAACTACATACATACATAACCACTCGGCATTTTTTTTAAATTCATTTGGTAGTTTGGATAGTATGGACTAAGCAGTCATTGTTTATGGTTTACAACATTCTTTTGTGATATATTTGAACATGCTTCAATTTTTGTACTGTATTAACTATACCTATTATTATAAGTTATATATTTATCATCCAAGACTTTAGTTTTTGAAGAGCAATATATGGAATTATATGAATAACTAAAAAAAAATTAAAAAATTTAGTGTTGTGTCTTTGCGATGACGCCGTGTCATATCCTCATTTTTGAGATTTGGTGTTCCGGCATGTCAATGGCCTGTTAGTATCAGCTATGACACCTGAACTAGTGTCCAGGGGCGGAGCCACGTGGGGCATGGCCCCACCTGGATTTTTTGAAAATTTTGAGAGAGTATAGGGGCCCTTGTGTGGAAAGGAAAAATTTAGGGGCCCTTGTGTGATTAGTTGAGAAGTTTAGGGCCAGGGGATGTAATTTATGTTAAGCGGGTTGTGGGTCTGTGCGCGGGGAGTTATGTGCAATTAGCATTATAAGTTCAGGGTTTAAGTTTGTAATATATTAAGTTTTCACTTTTCTTTTTTTCTGATTGATCCAGCCGTTTTTTACTACTTTAATTTATTTTTATTTTTTTTGAAATACAGTTTTCATTTTTTTTTTTGGATTATATATCAAAAGATATTTCAAAATATATAATTAATTTTAGTATATCGTTTCTAACTTTTTTGAAATATCGAAACAGAATGAAGAAGTATTTTAGTAAAAAATGTTTTGTAAACATAATTATTGAATTTGATTTGACTTAAATTTTTTTTGGCCCCCCCTGAAAATAATTCCTGGCTCCGCCACTGCTAGTGTCTACGTGTTACATAGCAAATTCTGTGTGTGTGTGTTTTCTTTCTATATAGAGCAATTCAACAAGTATTTTGTAAAATGGAAACCTTGTTTCTGTACTGTGATTGTAAAGCAACATATTTGTATTCTCCACTTGTACTTGCTTATGTTACTTTCTGATAAAAATTTTCTTTGGGTTAAATGATTTGAGACACAGCGGCTGATGCTTATGTTATTGTTTGACTGTGGATACCATTGCCTATGAAGAGTTTTGGTGACTATTCATGTTTACCTTTCATGGTACCTGTCGATTTCTTAGAAAATTCAAGCCACTTTGGGATCTCTCGAGTGATTGTCCTTTCGGCTTTGAGAAGATTACTCTTAGATGCATACATTCTCTTCACCAACTCAAACAAAACAGACCCACTCGAGTAATTAACAGACATATGAAGAAATCTGTGAAGTCATTTAAGAAAAAAGATGTAGACCCCAAAGTGTACATGAGGGATACTGTTAGGAACATTTCAAACATACTGAGGTATTCAACTTGGGATTCTGCTCAAGAACAGTTAGAGAAACTCTCTTTAAGATGGGATTCTTACACAATCAATCAAGTTCTCAAAACCCATCCCCCGTTGGAGAAGGCATGGTTGTTCTTCAATTGGGCCTCTCGGCTAAGAGGGTTTAAGCACGATCAGTTTACTTACACTACCATGTTGGATATTTTTGGTGAAGCCAGGAGGATTTCGTCGATGAACCATGTTTTCAAGAAAATGCAAGAGAAAGATATCAAGATTGATACAGTTACTTACACTTCACTTATACATTGGCTTTCGAATGACGGGGATATTGATGGAGCAGTGAAGATGTGGAAGGAGATGAAAGATAAGGGCTGTAATCCAACGGTTGTTTCTTACACTGCTTATATGAAGGTTTTATTTGATCACAATAGAGTGAAGGAGGCTACTGATATCTACAAGGAGATGATTCAATCTGGTTGCTCGCCCAATTGTCACACTTACACGGTGTTAATGGTGCATCTTGCTGGTTCTGGTGAGATACTGTCTAACTTATATTTATAATTTATGTATCTGCCATTACTGATTTACTCGTGATTGGTATGTTTTTCTTTGTTTCGAGAGTTAATTGGTGTTACCATGAAATTTAACATTTAGATTTTCCTAATTTGACCCGTTTCTTAAATAATAAGAATATTGGTCATTTAATTTAAAATTTAGAATTTTTCAATGCATCTGCTGGTCTATTTGATCTTTTAGGTTTTTATCAGATGGATAATAATTCACTCAAATGGGTTTCAGGAAAGTTCTATGAACTTGTGGAGATCTTTAGCAAAATGCAAGAAACTGGGGTGCAACCTGATAAAGCGACATGCAACATTCTGGTCGAGAAATGCTGCAAAGTAGGAGAAACAGGTGCAATGATGAAGATTCTTCAGTTTATGAAAGAGAAATCCTTCGTTCTTCGTTATCCTGTATATATGGAAGCCCTTGAAACTTTGAGAATCGCTGGTAAAAGTGATGTTCTCCTCAAGCAGATTAATCCTCATATTTCGGTAAAATTCATTAATCATGAGGAGAAAAATAACTTCGATGCAACAACTACCGATATTCACTCCATTATAGATCAAGGGCTTGTTCTAAATATGCTTGCCAGGCATAATTTTGTAGCGGTTGACCGCTTACTTGCCGGCATGATGGATAAGAATATTCGATTACACTCGGAGATTATCTCATCCATTATTGAAGTGTACAGTGCACATTCTAGACCAAAAGGTGCTTCTTTGGCCTTTGACTACAGTTTAAAAATGGGCATCAGTTTTGAGAAAACTTCATATCTCACCATGATAGGTTTATTCATCAGAACAAATTCATTCCCAAAGATTGTGGAGATAATTGAGGCAATGTTTAAAGCTGGATTTGCTGTCGGAACGCATCTAAGTGCCCTCTTAATCTATAGGCTTGGCCATGTTAGAAAATTAGGTTCGGCCACAAAACTATTTCAATTATTGCCCAATGAACAGAGGAACACATCTGCTTACACTGCCTTGATGTGTGCCTACTTCTCCTTCGGGAAAGTGGAAAAGGGACTTGAAACGTTTAATGAAATGAGATCAAATGGGATTTGCGTTGCTTTAGGAACATACAACGTGTTATTAGCGGGTCTTGAGAAAAATGGCAAAGTAACCGAGGTAGAATCTTATAGGAAGGAGAAAAAGAAATTGCAAACTGGTGGCTCCTCCCAACTTGGTGTTTCTATGGACGAAAAGATTTGTAATATTCTTTTTGCGGGGGATGTGGTGTCTTGACCGAGGAAATCTCAATGTATTCTCTTCAAGACAAATGATGTATTTTTCTCATTCGTGTGGAGAACTCAGCACTTGGTGTTTCGAACCTCGGCAACGTCTTGCTTACGATAAGGGTGCATTTAAGCATTGAATGATAGGCTCATTCGCCTTTTTATATAGTAAACTCTGTTGATGCTATTATGATTACAAAAATTCTATGTGTACAATAAGCTGTACCCCAAATTGTTCCCGAAGCTTACATGGAGAGGCTGACTAGACTTTTCTCTCTCCTGGTTATTTTTTTTCTTTTTAGTTTTTTAATTTATCCACTTAAAGAATAACCCCTTTAAAACCGTAAACTTCGACGGACCGCAGATGCGTTTTTGGCCGGACAGGTAGCTGCCACCGGCGTTGAATTTACGACGGACAGAATAAAATGCCGGTATGTACAAACCCTCCTTTTTTTCCACCCATGTACCGTGGCATTGGTGCAGATTAATGGGGCTCTGACCGTAATTCTGATGGGGAAAGGAGGCGGCGGCCGTTGTGTTTTCCCATTAACAATCTACAAATCTGGTAAGCATGTGTAATATCGTAATTGATTTTCGCTCGGAAATGAATTGGTGTCAGTTATATGCCTAATTTAGTTAGGTTAAATTTTAGTAAATACTTTTTTCCCATTTTCGATCTTTTTTTAATGGATAGAGTGAAGAAACCTTTGTAATTGCACTTTTCATTTATTCATTTAAGCTCTTGAAAGTAATGTGCTGGAATGTTTTCCTTTGATTATCACACTAAATAGAATAACTGTAAGCTACTTTTGGTGCCCATTTGGTTTGAGTTTTGGTTCGTTCCTATAATCTTAAATTCTTACTTTTGGGAGAAATATTTCAATGACAGAAAATTGAATTTTTTGGGTAGATTAGCTAGATTTAGGAGGGTAGAAGTTTTCTCTTTTTTTCTACATGGGAAAAAAAGAAAGGCATAATGAAGAACAAGAGGAAAACGAATGAAGTGGTTGAAATGAGTTGGCCTTTTTTTTTTAATTATTATTGAGAGTATTTTCATGATCAATTGTTTTATCCTTTTCCTAGCCCCAAGAAGTAAGGAATTTTATATACTAGTAGACAATCAACCATGGTTTGAAGTCCTTGTCGCACGGCCTGCACACCTTTGGCAATTGATGGTCACCAAGGTTGCTTATAACATCTAAATTTACTCTTAACAACTCTTTATCTAAAGCAAATTGGTATATATGTATACACATTCAGTTTTTATGTTTTTTTGCAGTCCAGGTGGCCTTGCAAACACGAGAGAAAAAGCAGAGGAAGGAAACTGCGGAGTCGGTTGATCTAAAGGCCGTTCAAGTCAAATAAAAGTAAATCACAGAAGTTAAAAGTACATCAGAGAAGTTAAAAAGTAAAACAATTCAATGTGTTTGGGCTAGCGTGATCTAGTTTTAGCCATTTATTTGTATCGGATCAATATCAATGTAATTGCAGTTTCTTTAATTTGATCAATATCAAATGTAATTGTAACTTTATTTTTTTATATCAATGAAAATGTAAATTTGGGTATTTTATAATTGATGATGCAAGCTGTTCTTTATTTTCTTGGTGATGATTTTTAACACTTGGTTGATGCAATTGTTGCTAGCTTTGGCCCTTATTCAGTAGCTTTGGCATCAACAAACATCGTGGGGATTGTATATTTGCTACAAGGCCAGCTGATCCTCCCCTCTTTTTTTGGCTAATTGTATTGAAAACCTGAGCCCGACATAACCATCTATACTTGCGGACCTCGTAAAGTGTTTGTGTTGGTTTGGTTTGTAAGGTTATGTAATATTTTGATGGTGCTTTGGTAAATTGTGAATTGATGCATTTGTGTATTGAACATAGAAACAGAGGAGAATTTGGAACTAGTAAAGTGGATTGTGGGAATTACTTGTAAAACAAGAGGATTCTTTCCTGTTCTCTCCAATTTTGGATGGATTATGGATGGTGCAACTGATGATGCAAGCTGATTTTTTATTTTTATTTTTTGTTGGTCCTCTCCTCTCCATTTTCATACTACTCTTTCCCTTCATTATATTCACTATAGCAGCAGCACACCAACAGCGGAACAAGCACACGCAGAATACACTACAGCAGCGCACACATGATACACTATAGCGGCACAGCGCACACAAACATGACACACTACAGCAGCACAGACAAGAGTACACTAAATCAATAGCGCACACTAGTGTTTTAAAAAGCGAAGGCGTTTGCCTATCCAAAGGTGATGAGTAAGCATTAATGAGGAAAAATGTAAGCCTTTCGTGCAAAGCTTTTTTATATTTAAAAATTAGAAAATAATTAATAAAAGCATAAAATTAATTTTGTTAAAGTCATCTTATTGTCAGATTTTTTAGTTTAAGGAGGTAAAAGTATTAAATAAAATAACTGAAGGGTATGCTGTAGTTTAAGGGGTTAAAATAAAAGATGTAATAGTTTAAAGGGTCAAAATATCTATTTTATTTAAGTTTTCAATTAAACTCCCACCAGGGATAAAATGGTAATTGTCTAGTGGGTTACAAAACCCTATCTTTCATCTCTGACCACGCAACTTTCATCTCCTTAACCACACACCCACACTTGCAGCCGCTGGTCGTCTTCTTCATCGTCCGCCTTTGCATCTCCTCTTCTACTCCACACAATTAACAATAATATTATGTATTAATTTTCCACTTTCTCGATATATTTTCCTCTCTTTTCCTCATCCTTTGTTTTGATGACATGGGCAGCTTACAAAGAACACCCAAAACTCGTACGCCTCGAACGCATAAGCGTAAAAAGCGTACGCCTTATCTGAAAAGCGCACACCTAATGTGCAATCCATTGTTCAAATTGAGTCTCTATGCGTTTTGATCAAAAAGCGCCTAGATGCACGCCCCACAACGCCTTTTAAAACACCGGCACACGCACATACACTATTTTGAATTGTGAAAAATGAAAATGTTTGCTTAGTAAACTCTTGCGCTACATTTGAATAATTGGTTTAAAAACAAAGTACAACATTTATATTTCAATTAATGAAAATCCGAAAGCCAAATAAGTATGCCTTATCTAATATAGTGAAAACGCAATAATTTCGTTAAATTAATAAATTTTGCCAGTCTCGACTCGGGTCCAAGAGTTAAATTAATATTTTCACTAAATTTATAAAATAATACTTTTTATAAGGTCAACTTAGGCCCGTTAGTTACATAAATTAATAATTCACCTTTTCAGACCAACTACTATGCCTTGTCAAAATATGAGAATAATGTTGTTTGCTTTTTGTTGAAATTTATATTTGTATGAATTTCATCCCTAACTTTTTTGTAATACCCTAAGCATTTTTCTTATCTTGTAAGAGAAAATAATTTACTATCGTTATTGCTTTGATGGCTTCTTTTCGGGAAATAGGCTCCATAGCAAATTGGAAAGTGCCAAACTTCATAATATTGGAAACATAAATCTAAGGAAGATCAAGAGAACAATATTGCAAATATTAATCTTTCAAATTATTGTAAATATAAATCTTTCAAATTATTATTAAAGGATAATATAATTTACTTAATTAAGTTTATAATAAAATTTAAGGAAGATCAAGAGAAGAATATTGGAAACACTAATCTTTCGATAAATTAAAATCTTTTTAATTAATAAGATTGGCTTATTAATTTATAGAGTTTTTACCATAGATGAAAAATAAATAACTCAAACACTCTGTCTAACAACATAAAAGTTTACGTGGTCTTCACATTTTGTATCTAAAAAATTACAGTTCTTCAACTTTGTGCATGTTTAGATGAGCTTGTATTATTAGCTGGTATGTCAACATTCTCTTCGAACATTCCATTGTACTTGGTGTAAAAGACAAGTTGATTTGCATTGCCCACATCAAATTGTTCTAGCATTGCCTTGAATCCTCGAATCATATTTGGTTGCCCAAATCCTTGAAACTTATATGGATGTCCAAAGCTATGGTTATCCCAATTTTTTGAATCCTAAAAATTTAAAGAGAGATGGGTAAAAAATTAGTAAGCATATATAATTTCAATTTAAATATGTGTATCACTTTATTTTACCATTCTAGCAGGTTTATGTGTGACACCATCGTCTTAATTAACAGGATAGCACCCGCAATTAAGGTCTGAATCGTCATTAACCACCTTAGACTAGCTAAAATAGGCTTAATATATATAATGAAATAATGAATCCAGGTAAATCACATAACATGGAACAAACCATCATGATACTCATGTAGTGGACGATGATGTAAAGCAGAGGCACAATAAACATATATGTATTCAAGAGACATACAAAGCCATATCAACATGTAGATTAACATACATCATAACTTAAGCTAGTTGTGGCTTGCCATATGAACATATACACAACAAAATGAGTTCGTATCATAGTCATTTATTTCGTTCTCGGCCCCGTCGCTTCTTTAGTCTCGTTCGTCTCCTAAATACCTGAATTTGTTTCATGAAAACGAGGTGAGCTCACAGCTCAATAGGAGAGATATAACATGGAATACAATGTTCAAAACATAATAGCAGTTTTATAACAATTCATACTGTAATCACTAATTCAGTTTAAAATTGTCAACTTATAAATCAATGCATGCATATGCATATACAGGTTACCTCCAGTGTGTCAACCATTATACCATATCGTTGGGAGGATGCTAAGGTCGGACCGAATCATAGTCATAAGAATAAGAATGGGACTGAAGCCCCCACAAAATCATCCGAACATGATAACAATAGAACATCTTCCGGCCTAGGGAAGATCATCATCATATCACAATAGAATTGGATCACACATCTATCGGTTTCATATTAATATAACACATGTACATTACCGTTATCTAGATTCCCGGGCTACCCACCGCTAACTCTAAACTGCCAACGCTTTGCTATCCTCTGGAAGTTTTGAAATTTTCAACCCAAGGACATTAAGCCCCACTTATTTTCACAACAACAAGCACCAAATAATACATATTCCCTTTATCATTGAATGGCCATAATGGAATCATAATCGGATCTACCACGGGATCATATCACATCTCAGAATGTTACAACGAACATAAGAAGCTTCGGCTTCACAGATAAGAGATATACATCCACATAATATACCATAAGAACATTTCAAGCTTGCCAAGAAATTTTCAAGATTCCAGTTGACACGGTAATGATGCACAAAATGCATAACATGCTAATAAATGAACATTTGAAACAACTTATGCCGTATAGACCTTAATAAGTCTCTATTCATATTCCTTAGTGTACATAATTCATCAATTTCAACAATATACAACACACATACAACAATGAATATCTCATATAAATCAAACAACACATATGTATCAAATGTAAATGGCATATTTTGCTTCAAATCACATGTTCATGGCTTTACAATTCACAAAATATCATTATCTTCACCATGTAATAATTCTTGAAACAAATACAATTTAAACATGATGATTATCGTACGATAAAACTGTATAAGCAGGTTTTAAAAACAATTAAATCCCTAACTCAAATTATCAACCCAACAAGAAAAGAAAAAGATGATGATCGAAACCCAGTTCGGTGAAATCCTAAAATTCCTACGTCACTGCGACCCTCACGTTGCGTAGAGAAATTTCTCCTAAAGTCGAATCAAATATCAGAAGCTAAACAAAGATGATATCTAAAGAGAGAAAGAGGGAGAAAGCTTTGCTCTGTTTCCTAGCTCAAAAATGGTGGAAGATGACTAAAATAAAGCTCTAGGATCTTTAAAAATTGTATAACAAACTCAAAAATAGGCAACTGTTAGCCCTAATAGGCACATGTTTAGCCAACAACAGGCGCCTATTTATCCTTAACAGACGCCTCTTTCTTGCCGAGGCATTTTTAATTTAGAACTATCTCAAACAGTCGCATGTTCCATATAACAGGCGCATGTTTCACCCAAAACTACAAAATTTAAATATGTGATACACTAAACCATTCATGCCACACTAAACACACTGAATAAAACATAATTTAAATTAATATAAACACAGGGTGTTACATTATGTGCACCACTTTACCATTTTCAACTGCACAAATCCTCAAAAAGCATTTGAGTGCCCAAAATCATGGCTACTTTGAGTTTCAGAATCCTATATAAGAATTTAAAGAACAAATAAAACCTAGATCAAATGGATAACAATATAGAGTTCGATTTACATTAAGGAAACATTTCAATACTATTCCTAACAATCATATATATTTGCACCACTATAGCATATTCGGCTACCGGTATCCTTAATAAAAAATTCATTATCCAATATTGCAGATGCCTTGAGTATGAGAATTCTTAAAAAAGGAAAATCAAAGAAATACCATAAGGATTCAAGTGCATAACATATATAGTTCAAATATAAAAACGATTACATTTCATTCTTCCATTCTAACAAATGTATATGCACCACTTTACCATATTCACTATTCATATCCTTGAAATGCATTTGAATATCCGAAATCTCGGGTGTCTTGAAAATGAGAATCCTAAAAGAATTCAAAAAGAAAAAAGAAAGTCATAGGCAAACTCAATCATAAAAACAATTATATTTCATTTCATTATTCTTGTATTCTTTTTTTTTAAAAAAAAATATTCAAGTGTATTAAATGATTAAACTACAAACAAAATTAACATTCTAATTCACTATTTTTAGAATTTTATGTCTAATACTTTACCTATGTACCTTATTCATGTGGCTAACATCTTGAAACGTGTTTGAATGTCTAAAATCACCGGTGCCTTGAGTTTGAGAATCCTAAAACAACCACTCAAATTTAAGTGTATAACATAAAGTAATAATTTTTAAAATAAATTCCAAAACATTTCACTAGTTTACCTATAAATTAGCTGGTGCAAGTGTAAGTTTAGTAGGTAGAACCTTTTGGTTTTTTCTTGTCATCTTCTAATGATTTTTTCAATGATAGACTTTTTCTATGAGATGGTGGTCACGCTTTGTGTCAAACAGCCAATGGAGAGTGTATGGATCTGATTTCCTTTGTATGACACGCACCATCTCCACTAGAGGATCCAACATTGTTCTTCTTCGAAATAGGTTCATTGCTTCCACAAGAATCAACTGTTAAATTTCTTTTTAGCTCATGTATGCATGCTATCACCATGTCAGACCTATCATCCAAGTTTGTTGCCATTTCTACAACCTCGTAAAAGACATTACACATTTTCTCAAAACGACATGCCTCAGGTTTTAAGGACAAATCGTTGTAAATAATCTCTACTTTGGTGTGGTTCTATCTCACTTATTTACTTTGTCTCTTTAAGATGTATTTATTTGAGATTTAGTAAATCTTTCTATCAATCAACACCATAAGTGCATGCCTACACAATATCCCCCTAAACTGAAAAAACTGATAATTGTAGTCTATTTCGACATTTTTATAAAAGCAAACTTCGAAAGTAGCATGTTAAAGTTTTTCTCTAATAAACACATCTTCACCTACTTCATATTTTACAATGTTACCAACACCTTCCACACATGGCAAGAAAGTACGATGAAGTTTTCCTATTAGTTCTTGTTGAAACTCTTTAAACTTTACTATTGTGTTCTCCCTTTGAAATTGCGTATCCATCTCATAATGAGTTATACAAGGGAGCCTTACTTCTCAAAGCATTCTTATATTGTTCCACAAATTACTTTAAAGATGTCTTTGAGTTAACGTATCCTTCAAAAAATTCATTCATGCTCTAGCTTTTCTATGTGGTTGGAATTCTAACCCAAAAGGAATCTTTAGCAAAAACAGGCACCTAGCGATTTCTTTCCTCATACAACCCTCTTAACCATTCATAATTAACATGCACTAACTTCAAATGCTATAGTTGTTAATGAATTATATACTGCTGATTGAATGCAAGATTGGATGGCTTTATGATCTTTGTAAGCACTCAATTTTTCAGGAAGTTTTTTCATGATGTGCCACAAGCACCAACTACGTTGTGTAGTGGGAAATACAATCTCAACAACATTTTTCATTAATTTATCTTGGTTTGTTATTATTGCACTTAGGGGAATTATAGACATGCATATAAGCCAAGATTGAAACAACCATCTAAATGTCTCAACATCTTCATTTGTAATTAATCTATAACCCAACAACACTAATTGTCTATGATGGTTTACTCCTACAAAAGGTGCGAATGGCATATCGTACTTATTTTTCAAGTACACTGTGTCAAATGTCACAACATCCCCAAACTCTTTAAATGTTGCCTAACTTCTAGCATCTGCCCAAAACACATTTTTATATCGACCCTCATCATCTAAATCCAAGAGGTAGAAGAAATCTAAATTGTCAGCTTGGATTTTCAAAAAAATATTTATCGATTACGGTAGCATCTCCTTCCCCAAGCTTTAAATATTGAACTTTATTAATATAATTTATGTACTCTTTCTTCTGATATGTTAAGTTCACATGTCCCCGGCCTAACCTACAAATGATTTTAAACTTTTATTCATTCGAAAACCAGCTCTATCATTCAATTTAAGTATTCTCTTAACATGTGGTTGCATTACTTTATTACATCTGTAAAATATTGATTTGGAAGGACTAAAATGATGATTATGCTCATGCTCCATGGTAGTTATTTTCCACCTTCCATCGGGGCAAATACTAGCATTAATCATAGCTTTTCAATTCGTTTTTTATGACGAATGCATATTGACCGACTTATTGCTTCGTCATGTTTCTCCTTCACACGCACAAGTAATAATCACATAACTCACCGGCTCACCTCCCCCTTCTGATAGGGATGGTAAAAACACCCAATCCGGCGAGTTTTCGACCCAACCCAACCTGGATGAGGAGGGTTCAGGGCGGGTTTTGTTAAGCCTGGGTTGGGTTTGGTATTTTTTTCCTAAAAACCCTGACCGGGTTCGGGGCGGGTTAGGGTTCTGTATGCTTAAAACCCGACCCGACCCGCTTGTATATATATATAAATATATTAATATAAACATTATATATATATTTATAATATTTATTAAATACAAAGTTACAAACTTAAACATTTACACATTTTCTTTGCCTATCTCATTATCACTCAGCCGTTCTACCTTTCAGTCTTTCACTCTCTCACTTTCTCACTGCCCGCTACCTCTCCCTGTCTCCCACATCCACACATCTGACGCACATCTCTCATCCTCCATCTTCGGCCGCTCCTCCACAGTCATATCGTTCCTCCTCCATCTCCGGCCGCTCCTCCACAGACCACAGTCCACGCTGTTCCTCCTCCACCGGTAAATAAATCTCTAAAATAGCTTCTCCCATTCACTGATTTGGGTGTGTTGATTACTTGATTTTATCGATTGGTTTTTTCAATCAATGCAAAAATAATACTCAAATACTTCGGATTTTCTTTCTGGTTAGTACATAACTTTCTAATTTTGCTAATTTTATAGTTTTTTAATTACTTGAAATGTGTTTTCTCAATGCTCGCTTCTTTTGATATTTGTTATGTAGTTTGAGACTTGTTGTTTGAATGGGGTTGAGTATTGGATATTTGGATTTTGATAGAAAGACAATGGACTACTGGACATCTGGAACTTAAAATTTAAGTTTGAGCTGTAGTTTGAGACATGTTTTTTTTTTCAAAACAGGGAGTTACTGTGTTTGGCAGGTGTTGGGCTATTCAACCCGTCTCAGTTCCTTTTAATTCGGGGCGGGGCGGAGAAGGGCTCTTGTACATGTATGCGGGTGGGTTTGGGTTTCTAAAGAAAAACCCATCTTGGGTTCGAGGCAGAGTGATATACATGCAGATCGGGTTTGGTATTGGCCAAACCCGACCCATTGCCATTCCTACCTTTTGGTCTTTACATCAAGTTCTTCTGCATATTGTAAAATCTATTTTTTTGACATAACTTGATTAGAAATCAGTCACTTCATATTTAGAGTTAAACTACATCCCAATCTCAGGTTCATTCACTTTGTTTTCTACATTTGTCGGATTGCCAAAACTATTTTCATTTAACCATACATGCTCATTCAATAATTTCTAGAACAACTTTACTAATATATGGACATTAAGCTTTAAAAATAACAAACCTCTACGCTAAATTCTTTAAGCTTATGCTATTTTGTTCATTCATTTTCCATAAAAACCTATTGTTTTTGTGACGCCTGACCCACGGGTGTAAAAAAAAGAATTTTAAAACAATAAATTCGAATCAATTCCATTTTTATATTAAGATAATTTGTAAAAACACAATCTATTATTTTACAAACTCCATAAATAATTAAAATATAACAATCTCTCTTCTATCCAAAATTCCAAAATCATAAACTATCCAAATGCGCCTGACCCACTATTCCAAATTCAACACAGCTCTCCACTCATTTACAACGCAAAAATAAAAAAAATGGGGCAATACATAACACATAGGAATGAAAGTATTTCAATAGGATATTTTATAGATAACAAAATATTCTCAACCTCAACCATGTCAACAAACTCAACCACCATCACTCAACCTCATGCACTTGTCTCTCTTGATAATATGTTAAAAACTACCTGCCTCATCTTCATCACATTGAACCTTCTCTCTCTAAGCTTACAAAATGGGTTTATTAGGCATTTTGACGAGTAAACTTGACCATGCACCAATCAGTTTAATGGCAAATTAGCCAACAACAACAAATACCGATAATCAATGAGGCCAAACAATAGATACCAAACTCAATCAATGTAACAAATTCAACGAGAGTACAATAAACAGGACAACAAAGAATTACTCTATATATTTAGATGCATGTTTAGTATAACCCCTTACCTAAAAATTATCACCAAAGCCACTACATTCATCCTAATAAACCCACTGCCATCCTCTTTATCACTCGACATCTCTCTGTGCATAAAGTTCTAAGAATGAAATCTCTTCATTTAATCAATATATATGATAAAATGAAACACATAAACTAAGTGGGCCCATCTAAACTAAGTCTTGGCTACGTGGAGACTTAAAAAAATAATTGAATTCTACACATCACATAAACAGTGACATCTTGTATTTTTATAATTTATTTTATTATAATTACATGCGTGTGTCGTTGTTTTAGAAAGCCACGTGGAGATTTTAATGTGTATGGAGGGAACTTAATAATTAAGTTAGTGAATTCTAGAATTTGGAAATGTGGCCATGAGAATGAGTAAGCGCCCACGTGGCATTTATATATATTGGTGACTTAGTTTTAGTAGGTCCCACGTGTTTAATTATCCTATTATATAAGTTATGCTCCTTTAGACCATCTCCAATCATGTGGGTATTATGGTAGTGTATATGAAGCAAATTTAGCATACACATTTTTTGTTCTTTGCAGCGGGTAAGGTAAATACACAGCCACGATCAACAGTCTATCGCACAGCAAATCCGACAGTGCCACATCAGCACCCGCGCTACACTCAGTGTATCGTGCCACCTGCCACGTGGTAGACTCCCCACGATACTCTGTCTGTTGCGTGGCTTAAACGATCACCATCTAACGACAGTTAAATGGTAACATTCCAACGGTAACATTTTCTTACTATTTAAAGTTTTGCCCACAAAAAATTCATTTACTAATTTTCTTATAATTTCATACATACATATGCAAACACATTCTTCAAATAAATATCTTTGAGCTACAAAAAAGTGTTCTTGCTGCAAATCCAGGTAATTTTTTTATCTAATTTCTGTTTTTTATTAATTAATTTATGTATTTAATATTATTATTTACATATAACGTATTATTGTAATAATTATCTCTATGTTAAGATATATTAATGTTTTATATTTTACACATTAAGTAAATTATAAAACAAATAAAATGTTAATATTATTGATTGTCCTTTTGCATTTTAAGTTTTCATGTTGGTTATTTTGTTTTGATATTTCTTTTAATTTTATTATATATAATTAAAATGACTTAATGTGTATATATATATAATTTTCAGCATTATGAAAAAAATACAAAGATATTTTGGGAGATCTAGTGTTTCAAATCCTCCCGATGAAGGTGGCTCTAGTACTTCGGCTCATAGGCCTAGCTCTGTAAGACGGAAATCCACCGAACGTCATGCACCGCTCGAAAGTGAGGGAGGTCCTAATAGTCAAATTGCAAGTTTGTCTTCACCATTTGCTAATTATAAAAGGCTTGTTGACGATGGAAATCATATTTCAAAAATAAAAAGAACACCCGAAGGTGGTTTATTTTACATAAGGTCAACTTAGCACACATCACGTAATCTGTATAAGGACTTAATATGTAATCTGGATGTACAAATATTGCTTGACAATTCATATTTGTGATGTTTATTTAAACGACAAACGCCAAATTACAATCGTACTGTTGTTGAAGCGTGTTATCGACGTTGGTGGGATACTACCCATACATTTCACCTGCCTACGTGCGAGTTAGGTTTCACCCCTCTTGATTTCACCATGTTAACAGGTACACACATCAAACTAAATAAAATTATGTGCATATTATTTTTACATTTATACATTTAAAATGTATTAATATATGGTAACTTTTTTTTTAATAGGAATATCCATTGGTGGTTCTAAATTACCGGTTCCTCAAGTACAAGATGACTTGAATTTAATGGAGGAAAACGGCACAGTGGCTAATTACTTTCCCTTTTTTTTGATGAAGTTCATTGCGGAACGATAAAAGGTTATATTATTTCCAATTATCTTGGCAGTGACAATATAATAGAAGCTATTGGGGCAGAGGCTGTAGGTAGAATATATTTATTCTACATTTTAGGCTATGTGTTTTTTCCTAACGGTAATAGTACTTATCCAATATTTTGGCTAAATTATGTCATCGACATCGAAAATATTGGCCGCTACGATTGGGGATCGGCTATTTTGGCAAGAATGTATTTCGGTCTTGATGTTGCATTTAGAAGGGCAATTAAAAGTTTAAATTTCTTTTGGCAACCAATTGAGGTACTTATAAATTTAAATAGGTGTCGTTGTTTTTTCATATAACATTATAATTATATTTTTTTTTGTGTTTTAACACTTATTTTATTAAATTCCAATTCTTTTTTTACGAGTATATGGCAACTCAATGTCCGCAACTTGTCTTGTGCATTGGGCACCTTATCCCGTGCAATGTGCATAGGGCACTCTATAAATAGAAAGCAATATGTGAATTACAATTCATCGATCCTTTCCCAAATATCTGAAAGAAAAAAACATCATAAAAAATTAAAGTCATCTTCAAGTGGTTTTTATGGTCAAGATACAGTTGAAGAAAAGATAATATTGTTATCTTAACAAATGACAAGCTTGAATGAAGATGATGATGACGACGAAGCTGTTGCATATAATGAAAGGAGGAGGCAAAAGGCTATATCTAATATTAATATTTTAGAGACGACCAAAGTATCTATAAAAAAATATAAATACCGAGAAAGATAGGCAGCTCATTCAAGGTTGTGGAAGGAATATTTTGCAGAAGATCCTATTTATCCCGAAACTAATTTTCGGCGTAGATTTCGCATGCGACGAAGCCTATTCAACCGCATCCTAGAGGCTGTTGCCAACTACTATAACTATTTCATCCAAAAACCAGACGGTTTAGGTCGTCTTGGGTTAAGTCCCCACTAAAAAATTATTGCAGCCCTTCGACATATGTGCTATGGGGCATGGGCCGATATATGGGGAGAATACCTTGCAATAGTTGAGTCAACTTTAATAGCGTCATTAAAACGATTTTGCAATGCTATTATAATTGTATTTGGCAGTGAGTACCTTAGAGCGCCTACAACAACAGATGTGCAGCGTTTTTCTGCTAAAAATTCTGCTCGTGAATTCCCTGGGATGCTTGGGAGTATTGATTGCATGCATTGGACGTGAAAGAATTGCCCAATTGCATGGTAAGGGTCGTATCGTGGTCATAAGCACACTCCAATAATAATATTAGAAGTTGTTGCCTCGTATGACACTTGAATATGGAATTCATATTTTGGAATGTCAGGTGTGAATAACGATCTGAACGTGTTGGCGAGATTAAATGTTTTTGAAGATCTATTACACAGTAGATCTCCACTCATCAACTATGAAATAAACGGACATCAGTATAATATGGGATATTATTTGGCTGACGGTATATATCCGAGTTATGCCACTATTGTTAAAAGTATGAAAATGCCTAATTTAGAGAAAGAAAAAATATTTTCAGCAGCACAAGAGAGTGTTAGAAAGGACGTAGAACGGGATTTTGAGATTCTACAAGCTCGATTCACTATCATACAGCAACTCGGTAGATTGTGGAATGAGGCGGCGTTAAGCAGCGTAATGCCAGCATGCATAATACTGCACAACATGATTATAGATGATGAACGAAGAATAGATTGGGATTGTGAGTATGATCAAATTGAAGACATTCTATCGTTACAGCGAGATCCTACGGTGATCTTTAACAATTACATGCATCGTCGCAATGAGATGACTAATTCTGGCACGCACAATTGTTTGCGTGCAGATTTAGTGGAACACATTTCTGCAATCCATTTTGAATCGTGAGGGACAATATTGTGTTTTGAATTTTTAGTGTGTTACTTACAACTTATTTTTTTTTATTGTGTTTTCTTAAAATGTTAGTTAATCTACTTCGAATGTATTGTGTTTCTTAAAATATTTAGTTAATCGTATTGTAAAGTATTGTATTTTTTAAATTTTGAATGTTGATCGCATTGTGTTTGTATTGTGTTTATTACAAATAGAATCTAATATTTAATTAAATTGAATTTTTCCTAATTTATTATATTCATCACGGCAATTTGAGTAATAATTTAAAATAATTATTCAAATGAGTTGTAGCATAACTGAAAATGAAAGTGTAGTGTTAGGGAATCTCGGGATATGTACCTAATTACAAATAAATATTGATAAGAAAATTATTAGATTCTTTTATCCTCTTAGATTTTCTTATTATACTTTCTTATCCTTTTAGATATTTATTAGATTTTCTTATCAGACTTTATTATCCTCTTAGATATTTATCAGATTTTCTTATCCTCTTAGATTTTCCTATCATCTCCAACATATTTTTGTTTTCACCTATAAATAATGATACATTCACGGCAAACACAATTGTCCCTATTTTATATACAAAATAAAAGTTACCAATATGGATGAGGACATTGAAGAGAAATGGAGAGAAATAATAGCAAATTATGAAGATGGTGGTAGAATAAGCCCACATGTATTTGCAACGAAGAAACTTTGGAAGACTCATCTTAATCGCTGGGTTAAGAAAAAGCTAAAATGGTATAGGAGAGCGGGAGTAGAGTGGGGAGACAAACATTTCTCGAAGTATGTCCCAACAGAGTTATTCTAAACTTTGTTGGAAAATCCAGAATTTGATCCTAAATATCGATTACTACCTTTTATAGTCGCTCAAACATCAATGTTTGTACTTCTGGAAAGACGAGCTGAAGAATGTAAAAGACTCGCAGAACACCAGGCTCAACTAAGGCGTATAAATCCCCATTTAGTATTTAATGAGGATATTTACCCTCGAGATTGGGAAGACCACGCGTTTGAAGAATAAGAAATTGAAGAGTCAAAAACATATCCAGACGATGTTTCTTTATCAGACGAAGAATCCGGATAATTATTTTTTATTTTATGTAATGTTTTAAGCTTTTAATTACCAATATGCATTAGAATAATTATTATGTATTTTGTTTTGTTATGTATTTTATGTAATGTTTGTTTTGTTATGCACTAGAATAATTACCAATACAAGAATAATTCAAAATAACAGTGAAGAACATAAAACAATAAAAAAAATCAGAGCAAAACATAAAAAAATAAAAATAACATTACAGAATAGAAAAATATTAAGGTAACATCGAGAAAAACTTAAACAAAAAGCATTAAAAAACACAATTTAATGATTGCCCAAAGTGTTCTGCTCTGATTGTTGGCGTATTTGGTTAAGATATTCTTGAAGACGGTAGTTGTACAACTCCCGTTGTTGTTCATCCATACGCGTTAAATCCATTGACATTAACGCGTTTTCTTCAGCAATATCTACTTCTCTGTTTCGCCTTGCCTCCTCACGGATATTTCTTTGTCTTTCTTCTTCTCAAAAATTCTCTAAACAAAACAAGTGAAGGCGCATTTCTTCATTAGTTTTTGAATTCAATGCTACATTTTCTTCATACATTTTATTAAATAACTCCGATCTCTCTAATTCAGCAATTTCAGAAGCTAATAATTTTGCTTTTCCCTTTCTTTTTTGTCCAACTTTGCTGCATTTCTTCCAATTGGCCGGTTTGCATCTCGACCTTCAATGGTAATCGGGGATGAATCGTTGCCTATGTTAATCGAAGAACCAATGCTATCTTCAGATGGCCCATAACGAGAGTGTTGACTGTTAGAAGATGTTGTCTTTAAACTAAAACATTGATGGTCTTTCAAAATTTGATAACAGTGATCAAAACTAAAAGCTTTAGAAGATTCTATATGATATGCTCTTTGAGCTTCCCTGACCTGTTTAAAATAAATTTAAAATAAAACATTAAGTATAACAGTATATAAATTAATGAACAAATACTGTTTAAAAAATATTAACAATTAATTGGTAAATTAGAAAATTACCCAATCCATTTCGTTGGTTCCGCTACTGGCATTATTCATTGCGTGCGGTAATTTTGAGTTATAAAACGAAATAGCTTTAGTAATTACGAAAAATTGCGATTGAAAAGATGATGAAGTCCGCGGAATTAAAATTCCGGGTTGCTCGTAATATTTGGCAATAACATCTTGCCACAATCTTTCCAAGGTTTGATTTGTCCCTTGAATTGAATCGACACTTACACTAACATAAGCACAACACAAAGCTTCGTCTTAAAAAACTTGAATATTTGCTCCTCTATTTCTAGACATAATTAAAAATTATAAAACTTTTACAAATAAAATGAAAATCTATCAAGATTTCAAAAATAATAAATAAATATAACAAGTTTTCTATTTTTAGATTTATAAAAAAGAAATTGTAGTGAAATAGAGAGAAAATTCGAGAGGTATTTATAATAAATTGTATTGAAATAGAGAGAAAATTCGAGAGCTATTTATAATGAAAGAATAGGGTAAAAGACTCGTTAGTCTTAACGAATACATTTTCAAAAACACATTTAGCACACGATGGATAGAAAATCGCTTGATGATGAGTTACCTCCCATGCGATGGAATGTACATCGCGCCAGGCATGTCAGGCCCACACGATGGACAGTCCATCGTGGGAGGCAATTGGTTGTCGACTTACATCTTTGCCTTTTCTTTACTATTTTAGCATACAATTTCCCACTTTAACCGGTGCGCTAGAGGTGCGAAAATGGGATATTTACCATTTTAGCAAGTGCACTGCAGAGGGCCTTAGGAAATTTGTTGATGGCAGTACCATTAAAGAGTGAGAGAGGGAGCCATCGGTTATGGAGGAAGCTGTGAGTTATGTTTTTTGTTTGGAAAAATTATTTTGGTACTATTTTTGAGGTAAGGGGTTGTACCTAACGCGCATCTAAATCTCTAGAGTATTCATTTGTTGTCCTACATGTTGTATTCTTATTGAATTCATTACATTGATTGAATTCGGTGTATTTACTTGACTTCATTAATTGGTGTTAGTTATTGATGTTGGCTAAATTACGGTAGAACTAATTAGTGCATGGTTAAGTTTACTCGCCAATCAGTCTTAATAAGCCCGTCGTGTAATGCTTTGGAGATAAGCTTCGGCGTGGTGAGCTAGGTGAAGCGGGTAGTTTTTAATATGTCACCGAGAGGGACCCGTGTATGAGGCCGGGTGATGATTTATTGAATTTTCGATATTGTTGAATCACCGAGGTTGTTGTTGTGAATATTTTATTGTTGATAAAATATTCTGTTGAAATATTTTCACTTTCGTATGTTATGTACTACCCCCTTTCTTTTTTTATGCAGTAGGTAATTCGAGATGGAGCCAGTTTTTGACTAGCGAGTCAAGCGAGGTGTAGTTTACTATTTTTGTTAATTAGAGGAGAGAGATGTGCATACTTTGTAAATATTGTATTTTTTACAAATTACTTTAATATATAAAATGGAGATGTATTTTATTTTATCGCGTTTTCGGACTTAGTCGGGTCGGGTCGTTACATAAACTTCCACCACCACTGTCCATGTGGACCCATATCCAAGTATGCAAATTTATTCAACTACACTCATTTATATAATATAGTTTTTATCGATATTAAAATGCAAGGTATTATAGTTTTAATCTAGTTTCCTTTGAGAACCCAAAAGTAACAAACCTAAAATTTTCAAAAATAGTTGTAATGGTTGTGCTAAATGTCTAAATCCCCTTTTTATGTCAAGGGTTTGTAAAATACTTAAATATTTATAAAGTAGTTTAATAGTGCTCAATTTGTTTCATATTAAGAGTTCATTGTTCCTTTTGAGATGTCCTAAATATAACGAAGAGTTCAATCTTCTTTTTTATATACATAATTAATATACCAAATTTAATGGTGGCAACCAAGTTTATGTTTCCGGCCATATATTATATTCTTGTATCTCTAAAAAATAGTACAATTCAAACATCAAATCTAAATTCGGGACGAATTGAGTACTAAAATAACAAAAATCTTACTTTTCTTTACATGCATGTGGTTTATGCTTAATATATATAATCTGAGCATGTTGATAATTATTATATGAGTTGTTGATGATGAAATTAAGGGCTGATCGTAGTGCACGTAGGTATTTATGGGTTATTTTGAGATTTTGGTACCAAAATCGCTAGAAACGCTGCTTGCATGTTTAATAATAAAATTTTCATTTAAATTTATCAAATTTTAGAATGTTAATCATCTTAAAATCATATTTAAGTTTGAGGTGCAACATGCATGAGGCGTTTGATAAGGTTATTAGCGGGTCTAGTATTACTTCTCTCACTAGTTTTTGCTAAATTGTAGAAATTGAGAAATTTTGACCAAGACAAGTAAAATTCATGGAAATATCTGAAAATTTTGATTATGTTTTATTATTATTGATGGTTTTATTGTTTGATCCTTTTTGATATAATGACATGATTATAAAAGAAAAGTACTATTCTACTAAACTTTAATGTTAAAGGGGCAAATTGTGTAATTAATCCAAGAATTGTACTATAGGTAAACTTTATAATTATTTAAGCATGTGATAATATATTATCTAGTGGGTAACATTATTAAGATCACATGGGATACACTTGTTAATTTTATAAATATTGCCCTGAGCACAACTACTACCTAGTGGTTTGTTGATTATATTGAGATTGTTGGAATCGGATAAGCACCGATATAAAAATACTTGAGTTATGTTTTGCATAGACCCATGGTAAAGATGGGGTGCCAAAAAATCTGGTTACTAGTGCACAGGCCCACGATAAGGTGTGGTGCATTTATGAGTGTATTATTCCATCTAGTACCGGCATTAGGTCGAGGAGGAGGAGGAGGTGGATGGACGTTTATTGTAACACCCCCGCCTTAATCTACATGACAACACCCGTAATTAAGACCTGGAGTGCTATTAACCCATTTTAGATTGACTAAAATGAGTATATATGAAAACACATAAAGAAATTAAAGCAGTAAATATCGCACATGTCAATCAGCAAGATAGAAGAAGATAGTACTGTACTAAATCATGCATACATATAATCAATATACAAAACCAAACTAACCAGGTGCAAGACAGTAGATAACACTTCGGGCTAACCGTGGCTTCCCAAGATAACATATACATAACAAAAATTGAATCTGTATCAAAGCCATCTATTTTGTTCCCGAACCCGTAGTCCCATTTCTTTCATTTGCTCCCTGAGTACCTGTAATTGTAAATAAAACACGGGGTAAGCTCACAGCTCAGTAGGGGAAACATGGAATAACATATCGAAAACACAATTCACAATTCAACAACAGTTTATACTTTAACAAATGATTTGCTTTAAAAACTATTATCATATGAAACTATACGTGCTTATGCATATGCAGGTTACCCCCTTGTGTCAACCGTTAAGCCACGTAGCCAGAATATATATATCCACATCGAGCCAAACTTTATCAAGGGCCCGACCGCCCGATAAAATCATTCGTTAATAATCATAACTAGCCCATTGGCTCAGAGAATATCATAAGATCATAATCGAATCGGACCTACCTCCAGTTCAACAATAATATCACACCCACAGAATCATCAGTGCCTTGCCAATTTGCCTATGTTCCCGGGCTCCACACCGGTGGCTTATAGGCGGCTAAACATTGCTCCCCCTGGGGTTTAGGGCTTTTCAACCCAAGGGCACCGGGTCCTGCTTATTTTCCATCCCGGCAAGCACCAAATAGATACACCATCCCTTTACCATCGAAAGGTCATAAGAGAGTCATAACCGAATCCATGACAGGATCATATCACATCCAGAATGATATAAATATCATAAGAAGCTCCCGCGCGTAATGATAAGAGGTATACACCCATAAGATAAGCCATAAGAATTATCCGAGCTACTGATAGATCTCCAAGATTTCGGTTGACACAAATATAGTGCAAAATATGCAGAGCATGCTATTTAGTAAACACATGAGCAATTTATGCCAAATACCCTTTAGCAATTCTCGCTACATATCCCTTGATGTGTATAAAACATTAACAATTCCATTCCATCACACATAGCATCCATACATCCAAGGGATATCTTGTACAATACAATTAGCACAATACATCAAGTATAAATGGCATACTTTGTTTCAAAACATGCATTCATGTTTTTTTTAACAAACATTTGAAGTAATTTATGCCATATACACTTCCACAAGCCCAACCCCGTACTCCATGATGTATAGAAGCAATAACAAGTTAATTTTCATCAATTTTTAGGAATCAAGAATCCATGGAATACTTTATAGGGTTGGATAATACAAAGGTTTCATGTGTATATAGCATTTATGGCTTCAAATTTCATGTTTGAACCTTTACAACTACTTATAAATGCACTCAAAAGATGTATTATAATTCCCTTAGGGAAAACATGGGGAAAACACGATAAATTTCATTAAACAAGTCATACTACCTATTTCGAAAAACATTTAAACTATATTATTAAGTTTTAAAGTCATATAAACCCCTACCTCAAATTGTAGACCAAAAGAAAGAAGAAAGGATGATAATCGAATCTTTGCTTGGTGAAACCCCCAATATATCGCGTCACCACGTTTCTAGGATAGCAAAACCCCCAAATAACGAAGCTTAGACTCTAACCCGTGTAGTCCAAACTCAAGCTCGAGCTCCCATGGCAGATAACAAGGAAGAAGATGATGAATAGTGCTTTAGAAGAGGGTTTGATTGATTTGGAGCTTTAATATTGGATTGAGGACGAAAGATGTGTAAAAAGCTCTCAAAGAACCCTTAAAAATGAGCTCTCACCTCTCTGTAACTTCCTTTGAGGTTGTGGCTCAAAAATATGGGAGGAGAAGGCTTAAAATGGCGTAAAAGTGCTGAAAACCGACTTACTGTTGGACCATGATCGATCATGGTTTCCCCCATGATCGATCATGGAGTCCACTGTCGACACATGCCTTTTGGATCTGGAGTACTATTCGTATTTTGGCCATAACTTTTCGCTCAGAACTCCGATTGAGGTGATCTTTATATGCACGAAAAGGTAATTCAAAGATCTACAACTTCCTAGAAGGAAGTTTTCCCAAATTCTGGATAAAATATTCCAAAGAATTCACCGAAAACAGCGCTCTGCCAAAGCACGACCAAACAACCAGGATTTAGCGATGGACCTATTTTGCACCCTATTTTGTCCCACGAGGAGTGCAAATTAGCTTTCGGTCAAAAAATAAAAGTTGTAGAATGATACAAATACTAGATACACAGGTGATCAAAACTCTAATCAGATAAGTAACGGAGAAATTACGATCGCCCAAAGTTAGCTCGAATTAGCAAATCGCAAAGAACTAAAACTTCCTATTTACCAACCAAAATCGATTCAGACCACCCGAATCACCCAAAGATCATTCACATGAGTATAAATAAGCTAATATAATTCAATTTAAAACAAATTAAAGTACGGGGTATTACAATCTCACCCACTAATAAAAATTTCGTCCTCGAAATTTTCGATGGCATTCCTTAAGTAAATAACTTGAGACACTGATCATAAATTAATCTCGGTTTTCAACCCTTCTATATCTTTTGGTCACATGCTAAGTACCACCACCATCCATCCCTGCCTCACCTCACCCATGTCCTCACATTGGACATCCCGAAAGGGTCTGTTGGACTATTGGCAAATTTCGGTAGGTGTACTTAACCATGTACCAATCAATTCCCATTGGCACTTAGCCAAATCATATACAACTAGCAAGACCAATGCAAATATCATGGAGCCAACAATTAAGCAACAACAATAAAGATACAAGAACAAGGACAACAATGAGTGCTCTAGAGCTTAATACTAATGACAATGACCCATAATTAGTTTAGTCCGTTTTGTTCTTATATTAAGCCATTACACATCAAGCCATTACAAATCCCAAATAAGTTTATATCTACCAAAATGTTTCCACAGTATACCCTATCGTCAAATCCCTTAACTGGTCAAAATCAAAGAATAAAACCATAATTTCCATAATATAACTGTCCCATTCAATGGATACATATACTGTAAAATTTATCCAATTACAGACGTTCTTCTAGACTTTTCATAAGTCTATCTAAAATTATCGTTAATCCACGATTGATCTACTTACTAACAAGTGTTTACTTACACAAGAGTTACATCATCTATCCATTGGCACCTAAGATACCAAAGTCATCTCTCTCCATAGTGCATATTTGGAAAAATTACATGAGCACAATTACCTCACAACATGCGAGAAGCTCATGAAACCCAAAAATTAATGTCCTATGATGACTCGGAGGACTCGGAGGACTTTCTCGAATCTAGCAAAGATATACATAACATATATCAAATTTAGACTTCTAAGAAACAATTCCTTCGATTCCTCTAGTCAGGGATTTTGATAGAGTTTAACTTGTCAGCAATGAAGGTAAATTCATAAGTTGTTAACAACCCAAAAATTAACGATATCGTATTATCTTTGCAAGGATTTTCACACAAGGAAACATGATAGAAGAAAACTAAAATATAGATATCCCAAGTCTAAATTTAAGAACTGAATGAACCAGAAAGGGTTTGAGAATATGTCTGCATTCCCATCTATATTTCCAATATGCCCAAAAAGATATAATGTCACTATCTCATATCATGCAAAGAACCTTTATGACGAGGGATACTATAAGAACAAAGAACACTTGAGATTCATTCCATAACAATAAGCTTGATTCAACTTCCTTGGCTCTAATAGGTAAACTATAAATAATCCACAACTGTAATCTGTAAACGTCTATACAAGACCCCCTTCCAAATAGAAGTCTTATAGCAATTGAAGAAGAAATCATATACCCCAACATTCTCATAAAGAATTTGAGATACCCTCAATTCAAACCACTACGCCTATCATATACTCATAACACACAAATCTTATAGGGATAAACTTATGTTACTCACATGTAAATGAGCGTAAAGAACCATAATTCCAAATGTACAGAAACCATAAGTATACGCCCATTAAATCCTAATCTATTCCTCACCTTTTAACATCTCATAGATCTCACGACCCAACGATATTCATATCCATAAGTATAAATCGAACAATTTCTAAACGTTTATGTCACCAGAAATTATATTCCGAATCATATTATTGATCACTTGAACCAAAAATATTACTCCATAAAGAAGGAAAATCGTAATAGTTTTATACCACAATACAAGATGATTTTCGGTTACTATGAAATTCCTTAACGTTAGTTAAGTAGACGATTCAATTCAATAGTCCTTTCACAACACCAATTTTCGTACAAAGGTGTCATACAAGATCATTTATCGGATCAAGAATTACAAGTATTTTATACCTCATCGTTGAAAACATCCTATGGCATGTCTGAAAATTCAAAAATATAGGGATAACCAAAGTGAATCAAGATCATCTCTAAAGATTAATACTTTAATTATATCGACAGAAAGTTCCATAACCCATCAATTTAAAATCCAAAACAATCAAGATACAAAAGGATGTATATACCATATGATTCTAATCTAAGAAATTTTCAAAACGGCACATTAAAATAGTTTTCACAATTGATCATACTTAATCCACATTACTAGTTCCACATTACTAGTTTCACACTACCACAAAATATGATCATCATCTACCCACATTCTCGATATATCAAAAAATTTCAAACCATGTGTGAAAGGGCACAGCCGAGATCATTACAAACATCACAAACTTCCTTGTCTTTCTATCATGAGATTTCTCCCAAAATATAACCAACCACCATATCATATAAGATACAATATATATACTTATAAAGTGTAAACCATTATATAGAATATGCCTGCGAAATTTATCTGCCGATTCTATATATCCACCACAAGAAGAAACAACTATATTGTGAATGTACTATTCTCCCACATACTGAACACCTTACCCCAGGTGATTTAATAGACAATTAAAAAGGAAATGAACTTCTTAATTCCTGAAAACTAAATGAAATATGTGACTCTTTACCAGTCCCTTATAGATATTGATCTATACTATCCGGAAGAACCTTATTTTCCCATAAACCACAAGAATGAATATTCCCTTCTATCACGACCGTATTACCAGTATCTATGACTATCCTTTGCTTTAATTCATTACTCATGACTGATAAGATCCTTACCTCGTCGTACTCTAGGAGCACTAATCATTTTGACCAATTCTCGTGCCATCTGTTAGGTTACTTCAAAATTTCTATCGACAAAGAAAATTAGACATTTATCCCAAATTACATATGGTCTCCTCTTTTCAAGAAACTAACCAAAATTACACGAGGTAGAATCTAATCCAAAAGCAAGACAACAAAACAATCTCAGGAAACAACGAGCGCACGATGTAACGAAGCTAGGACTTGTTAACTTATCATCAAGATAATGACTTTACTCTTCTCACGTGGGACACAGAAAAACACAAAAGAATTTTCATGCGATACACTTGCATCATGTGGTACTAAAGCCATAAGGCCAAAATCAAAATGCCTAACATCAAAACTCCAAATAGGTCTAACCACAAGACACGACTATCGATAACCACACTAATTATTATCAGTAAAGAAACAACTTGCCACATCATATGGGCTAACAAGCTTTAGATGAGCTGTAGGATTCACAACCATCCTCAGAATTCAAGCTGTAGGATACAAAGCACGACGTCATGAATACACATATCACAATTACTGACAGAT